>JAZHYW010006481.1:0-67780 GCA_037355805.1 Ixodes ricinus | reverse complement strand
CTACGTATTGCTGTTTGTACATTATTATCCTATGTTAAAAAAGGAGTGCGACGTGCTGCTCGTGCTTTTATTCGTGATAAAATAAATTCGGGTGCACACGAGACTATATATGCATATCCGAGATTAGTTTTTGCAGGCGCATTGAGTTGTAGCTTGAAACACTTGGAGTGGGCAAAATTCAACATACTTTTTTTTATCATATTCGAATGCTCACGACGTTCAACTATGCGCAGAATCGTTTGCTTCCACACGTCGCAATTTTTATCCTATCTGTTTGATTCATTTGAGCAGAACAAGTAAGAAAAACTTTATATAACTGCATTTTACGCACTTCAAAGACAACCAACCAACGATGGCTAGGCTTGAGTTGGGTAGGATAGGGCTCCCATAAAAATTGCCGCAGACAATATAAAAGCTTTGTGTAGTGATTATGTTTAGGGATGTCTTTCATTCAGAGATGGCACCACCTACATTGCGCCGATTGCACGTGTCGCGTGTTGTACAAAACCACGGGCCGTGTGGCGGCAAGAACATGATTCGGTCACACAAAATATGATGAATAAATCTGCTCGAGGCGCTCGCCTCAGATCTGGCCCTCGTCACCGTCGAGGATCGGTTGCCTGCCTTCTCGTTCTCATCGGCAGGTTCTGGCGCCGGAGCCGGCCGGCACAACTTTCATGCAAGCGCGCATCTATGCTAGAGAACCCGCTCACAGTGAGGTCTGAGGCGTGCAAGGCTTGTTGGACCCTACACGTCTCTTTTGGAAAGATAGCACAGGGGAATTACAAAACTTTGCTTCCGCTTTTTTTTTCGGAAAAACAGAACTGCAAGTTCTGAGTTTATAATTTTAATTATCTTTTTTTTTTTGTTTTTCACGGTTGCTTCAATTTTTATTTGTGTCTTAACTTTCTTATCTATTGTATTCTTTTGAGAGGAATCCAGAGCACGAACTGGGCATGTATATACATGAATAAATAAGGTCTGTCATTTCGTATATTACCGCTTTTTTGTTTTAATCATCGCATGAAAACTGCACGCTTTATCTGTCGCTCAAACATGTGAGGGATGCTGCACAGCGTGCGGGAATATATATAAAAAAAGAAAACAGCGTGAAGGAAGACAATATACGTATTTAGCTCGTCCGCGAAAAAGAACACGCGGTCCATGACACTCCACATTTATTTAGTCGTAAACCAAGAGAGTTGCACGGATACACGAACAAAATAACTGGTTAAACTACAATTACCCTTCGTTAAAAAGCATTAAATTAAATTTCCCGATTACCTGGAGTGTAAAGTAACCGGCCGTTACTGACAAAGCGCAACTGTTAGTTTTACGATTGTTTAAAATGCTCAAAACCACACAACTGCCTGTCGCTGAACAGTGGCATCGGTCGAGAACCTGTCGATCCTGCGCCGAAAGTGAGCGAGGGCGAGACGAGCAGCGCGGGGAAGTCCGAATGCCCGAGCTCTGATTGGAGCGATTAGTGGGTAGACCTAGAACTGCCTGTTTTGTCTCCACCTGCACTCGTCGAACCCGTTAGAGCGCGAAACGCTGGCGTCCGGCGTTGGACTTTCGCATTCGAACGCGTTCGACGAGCGCAGTGGAGACAAAAATCCAACTAGGTTGAGAATGTCCCACTATTCATAGGCGTGCGCGGGGGGGGGCAGGGGGCCGCCGCCCCCTCTAATCATCTAGGGGGGGGGGGGGGGGGCGCAAAGTTGGCCCGACTCGAGGTGCGACTGTGCCGGCGGCATGGTTTCTTTTTTGACGGCATATAACACCGACCGACGGGGGGGGGGGGGCGTTCTGGAAAACCTTGCCCCCTAACGAAAAATCCGCAACTGCGCCTATGCCACTATTCCTACGAATCAGAGCTTCTAGGCGTTCTGACGTCCTCTCGTTTTATTCTCCCCCTCGTGTTCTCGGTGCATTGGCCGAGAGACGCCAAACTATAATCTGCTTATCTTCTTAAGTCATCGATTTTGGTAAACCATTCTCCTGACGAAGACATGGTTCGAGGATTCCTTAGTCGAAAACTTCTACAAATCTAGTACGGGAGCTGTATCATCCGGCGTTTCAAGAGGATCGGTCCTTGAACCATTACCCTTTTATTGTAGATTAATGGCTTGCCACGCTATATTTCCAACTAAGATAGGACCTTACGCTGACGACTGTGTGTTATACCACACGATAAACTCTAGCCGTGATCATAATATTCTCAACGATTCATTTGGGAATTTTTTACGTGGTGTGAAAGCTCAGCGAATTACCTTTAACTTCAGTAAACCCTTTTTATGACTTTTTCAAGGCGTTCATCACTTTCTGTGTTCAATTATTCATTCGACGGACTATTCATAGAAGAGTTTTCGAATATAAATACATTGGTCTTCTCTTTACACGAATTTATCTTGGTCAAAGCGCATTGACGACATGTAACAAATCCATTAAAATAATGGGATACCTGCGGCACGCCTTACGTGTGGCACACACTCGATACAAAATATTTGAACCTGCAAAACTTTAATTCGCCCAATCGTCGCTTATGGCTTTTTAATTTGGTTTCCTTACAAACAATTCGACATAAATAAAGTCGAATCAGTTCAGACAAAACCGTACGTTTTATTTGTCGTCTGTATGACCAAAACTTTCCTCCTTCCTCTAAACTTCCCGATTTAGGCTCAAGTCCTCTTTCTGGGCGTTGTGATACTCGAGCGCCTAAAGACATTGTATTTAATGATTAGCTCATTCCGTTTCGCGTCTTTAGATAAGTACATAGATTTTATCAACTCAACTTCAACGAGGAGCCACCACAATTTAAATAGTTTACCGTTTTATCAACGTACCGACATATCTAGATACAGTTTCTTTCCTCCACCATTGAACGTTCAAACTTGTTAGCAGAAAACGTCTGGTCACACAACCTAAAGAATGTCTGTGTGCCATTGATAGCAGAGTGATTGTGATGTCTTGAGTCTCTCTAAATAATCCCTACCCTGCCATATCCCCACTGGGGCTGCAGTATGTAAAAATAAATACATAAATAAATAATAAATTAAGAATGGAAGAGGAAATAGTAATGGTTACAAGTAATTTTAGTACTGCAAGAAGTAATCAGATTACTCTTGCGATTACTTTATAATAAATAAAATCGAATTATTATAAAATTGTTCAAAATACTAATCGATTGCAAGTAATTTGATTACTTCTATTGGGTACCGTACAAATCTGATACAAACCAGTGTTGTACTGAAAGGCGTTCCAATGAACGGCGTTCCTGGAAAGTTCCTTTTCAGGAGGAACGGAGAGGACGCCGACGTTCCATTTTGTGTCCGTGAAACTGGAAAGGGAATTCGTTACGCTTTCAAGGAAACAACAAGAGGAACGGCGTTTTCTTTTAATTCGACAGCCTTACTAAGCTACTACTCAAGATTTTCGGCTATATGGATCTTTCCTGGCCTCCTAATGCGCAGTAGGTATGCGCAGTAGACCACTTCAGCTCACTGTGCTTGCACCCCCATTTGGCCGCGCGTATTCGGAATGACAGTACACACTCCTTCACATTCGCACCCCCTTCGAAAGACCTGACGACCTTGACGTCGTCCTCGACGTTGTCCTAGAGGTAGTCCTAGAGGTCGTCCTAGATGTCTTCTTCGACGTCGTCCTTGAGGTTGTCCTAGAGGTCGTCCTTGAGATCACCCTAGAGGTCGTCCAAGAGGTTGTTCGAGACGTCGTCTTTGACATCGTTCTTGAGGTTTTTCACGAGGTCGTCTTTGAGGTCTCCCTACAGGTCGTCTTAGATCGTCTTTCTTGATGTCGTCTTTGACGTCGTCCTAGACGACAATGTTAAGAAGGATGTCTAGGACGACCTCAATGATGACCCCCAGGGGGATCTCAAGGACGGCAAGGATTTAGCGGAAAATTTCCCCGCTAAATTTAGCGAAACAATTCACGTCATGACCTGTGCACCAATTCAGTTTCCCCGCTAAATTTGGCGGTGTGCAACGATAAACTCTACCGCATTAATAAATTTGTACAAACCACCCATGTGGTTTCTACAAATTTGCCTCGACCATCAACTTGTTGCCTTGTAATTTTTTTTAAATTATTTTACCCGAATGTAGTAGGCATTTAGGCTTTTTATGAGCGACTACTTCAGCCTCCGTCTTCAAGGATGGGGAAGTGTCCGAGAGATAGTAAAAAACAAACAACTGGAACAAATGTGGTTGTGGTGACTCGGCACGCCGTTCGATGTGGATATTTTACCTTGCTCGCTTTGTTTTATTGGCAAATTATCCTGCACAATATTTTATTTAAATGCGCAAAGTTAACGTTAAAGTAACGACCCATTTCAATTCTAAAAATGTAATGAGAACGCGTTCCTTTCGAACCGCTGGAACTTGTGACGGGAACTTGTTCCAAGATTGAGAAGGAACGAGGAACGAGCTTTTGTTCCTGTTTTGGAGGAACGTGTAGAACGCTGCTGGTATAAAGTGGGAAATCGCTCCGAGCAGTGGTCACTTTTTTCGCCACTTTAACCTTTGTAAAATAATAAATATGTGCACACTACTGAAAAAAAAAATTAAAGGGAGATCCATATGTGCATTTACAAGCCGGAGTCCCACTGCTTATACATCATACAAAAGACGGTCTGCATGAAGATTCTAACGCGAGTCACCGCGATATCCGTTCTTCGAATGCCTTGTGGCAATGAGTTCAAGGAAAAAACGTGGGACGCGGCATTCGAACCACGAATATTGTGGTAACTCGTGTTTGCAAAATAAATTTTGGATGATGTATAAGGAGTGTGACAGCGGTAATGTGGAATACTTTTGCATGATCCTAGGGAAAACCATACACGTCCCCTTTGGGAAACGCTGACGCTGACCCCTTCACTCTTCTGTTTCGGCTTTCTATTTTGGTGTCCTCTTTTGCTTCCTCTATTTCTTGCTGCCTCTTTTTGGCTTTGTTACGGGGTCAGTGTTAGCGTTTCCCAAAGGGGGACGTGTGTGGCGTTTCCTGAGGGTCATTCTAACGCCTTACCTAAAGATAGACCAATGTATCTTTCTTCGATCTTTTTTTTTGCCGCCTACCTGAACCAGCGCTAGTACTTGGTTCACACTCCGTTTTAGTAGCACAAACCAAAGTCATACGCGCTCCGCACACCTGCAAGTTCAGACTCAAACCAGCATCCGCGTGCGTATTGGCTTCCGCCCCGTGACGTCGCCTCTTTCTCGCCTTTGTCCTCCACTATACTCTCCTCCTATCGACGCGGCGCGCTTCCCTTTCCACTGTTTTGTCCACGGACAGACGCTGTCAAGTTTTGCCTGTCATATGGGTACTAATGCTAACGCATTAACAAAAACGCGGACATGTTGCAAACTCATTGACAGCGAGTGATCACTGATCAGGGTTTTGCACTAAGCCGGTCATCCGCTGAGAGCTTGGATGAGCTGTGCGCAAGTGCGACAGGCCACGCGCGACAGGCCACGCGCGACACTAGATAGCATTAAAGCTTTTTGATATATGCGTTTTTTACAAGTAGCGCCAACCATTGTCGTGGAAACATGCAAGACACGTGCAACGAGCGGGTGCTCCGCCGCCATTCGCTTCCAAGGGCCGCTCATTTCAGTGCTTTGCCGCCATTTGCTTCCAAGGGCCGCTCGAGACACGGGCACTGCCCGCTGGCGCATTTGACGCTACTTGCAAGACAAACACAAACACATCGAGGGGCTTCAGATAGCACGGCTTCTCCAGGCAGATGGCGCCTGCAGGTACACGTGAAGCCACGCGCTCGGCTGCTCCATTTCGTTTTGCTGGCTACCGTACGTATTCGCCTATGCTTTCTTGAATGATCATTGATCTAATAGATAGATAATCACCATCTCTGCCTGGGCGACGCTGTGACGTTGGTGAAAATATAACGTCTTTTGCAGTGATAAGTGTGGAACCAATTTCGATTAATAAATAACAGTTCATACGCATATCATGGTGCACAGGCTCTGGCAACTCACGGATATGTCGGTTTATAAGCAGTAATCGCTTCGTGTGAAGTTCAAATCATTATGAATTAAGCAAAGGAAGCTTCTAAGCTTATATCCCGTTTGCACTCGTGTTGCATTCCTTAGTACTTCAGTTGCGAGTCACCCTCAGTCATAGGCACGGAGCAAATTGTAATGTACCCTTTTCAGAAGTCCATGAACCAACATTGAACCAACTCGGGCACGTATAGCGTGTGATTGGATCCGAGTCCCCGTTGAACGCTGACGCTGCAGTCGTTTTCAGTACGAGCTGAGCCGAGTTCACTCCGAACGATGACGCAATCCTCGTGTCCAATGAACGTTCGGAGTTCTTGCGCGAACAATGGAGGCCTCGGATAATTGGCGCCGCAGCTACTAGATGGCGCTGCCATTTTTGAAAACCGTCTATACTGAATCTTGGGAAGCGCCGGGTGTGGCGCGTCTTGTTCACCTCATTATTGTTACGCAGCCAATGAGATTGCGGCGTTAACCGAGAAGAATGCCGAAGAGCCAATCACGAAGCCGGAACATAAGAAGGCATGTCCTGCGTTTCTTAAAGGGGCCATGAAACGAATTTTGGGCTGGGATAAATGATTTTAAATTGGGACTTTACTAATCGCATATCGTTTAGTTGGCCAAAAGGAAGAGGGTAGAAAGTCAAAAGTCAGCTTTTCGGTACGAACATTTGAAAACATAGCGGACTATTTTGTACCTTCTTTCCTTCGAAAGCTCTCCGCCTTTTCACTATGATACATCCGCGGTTCCCAAAGCGCGTCAGCGGTGCCAACCTGACGTCAGCCGAGCCCAGCTCACGCATTGGACACGAGAACTGCGTCACTCGGACGTATGCGCTCGTCAACAATCAATCCGTCGACGAATATTTGGATTCGCGTTCGTGACCAATGAGTGCCCTGACGGAACTTATCGTCACTGGCGAATGACAAGTTCTATGGTGTGCATAAAAAGCACGGTGGAAGCTAGGAGTCATCGCACCGGTGCCGAAGAATGTCACGACGACGTGATTTCACAATTCGCGTTTGAGTTGAGGATTAAAGCTAAGGAGGAAGAAGTAGGAAAATCGTTTCATGACCGCTTTAAGCTGTCGGAGTACAGCAGTGGAAACCCCGGCACACTAAGCAACCAATATACGCAATGTGCTGCTATGAAAACGATATGCATACTAACGCGGTCGAGATGAATTGAAACGCCGCTTCGCGTTGCGCGCATTACTACGTATCAGAGCCGTCTGTGGCATCTTTCTGCAAACTGTGATGCCCACTGAGACCAAGACAACTCCCCTCTGGCGATCGTTGCGCCACATCTGCACTTGTTTGTCGTCTGCTACTGAGACGGCGATTCTCAACTGTGGCAAAAACGTCCGGATGGCTGGACGCCGTGGATCGCCACAGCTTTTCCAAGCTCCCGCTCCAACTGGAAAGGGTTCACCAATACAGCTGCGACGAGCTAGAGCCTGTACTCTGTTTGCGCCTAAGCTGAGACCGCGGTAGAAGCTACAAACGCGTAAAGGGCACTGAAGTCATTTTTGAAAACGTCGTTTTTGATCTTATATTGTTTAAATGTGTTAGCCTCCTGCATAACCAAGTCTTATATTACAAAACCGCCTATTCATCTCAGAGCAATAGAAACATGTGGACTCTTTTTTCTCGCGGACTACATTGTGTGGACCAATGAAAGCCCTACAACACGCGCAGATTCCGAATGATTTGATTATAACTCGTTCCGAAGAGAGCCTGATAGGTACACATTGAGGATAAGACACCTCTTCTTTCTCCGCGGGTGAAGCCATCGCTTGCAACTCGCCGCCAAGCGCCCGTCGTCGACCACTTCACTCGGAAGAAAATTCTTCCCATGAAAGGGCGTGTCGTGATCTTTGAACACGCTTTAACGAGGAAATAAGCTGCGCACGGTTGTGGCTTTGGTTTGTTGGGATGCTTAGTGCGTCCAGATCATGTGGTGACAGCTCATGTCACCACACAAGTATGATCCCGAAATCGACTTCACTGCCCCTTAAAGCCGGTCATACGTCGGTCCTCCGCCACGTGATGAGGCTCTCGCCCACATCCTCGCGCGGAGAGCTGAATCAGGTGGTGAAAGCGATGCGGTTGGTTGGTCCTCCAAGAGCGTAGCTCCCACCGCAGTCTCAGCTTAGGGGTGGAAGTAAGTATAGTGGTTCTCCTCGTCCCGCGTAGCCTCGAGAACGCCTTTCGTATGGTGGTGCATCCCCGGATCGACTTTCATCCCTATAGGCGTGAATCATGCGATCCAGTCGCTATCGAGCTTTTTATGCTGTTGCCCTTTGCCAATATTCTTTAATGTTCAGATGCCTGATTCACTTCTATCGGCACTCTCGAATATTTGGATATGCCTTTCAAACCCTGTTTCTATTCGCGGCGAGAAGTTTGGGTGTCTCCGCCTGGTGGACTTTTTCTCCAACCTAGAGTGAGGATACTTCAATTTCTCTGGTGGTGCAAGCACATGCAATGCCATGCTTCTATGCACTACGAAAATTAAAGCATAACCACGCGGATAGCATGTGCCCTACCCAAAGTGAGGAAAACAGCAGCGCCCCTCGTGAGCTTCTCACCGCGAATACCGTTTTATTTTGCGCTCGAGCTCAGTCACTCATCTACTCGTATGAGGGACTGAAATTTTCTTAAGGATATCCAAAATACGTTGATCGCTATGCACACGTTACAAAAAGCCGACGTTTCTAAGTTTGGCGAAAAAACAAAAGAGAAAAACGCTTTTATTTCGGAGTGCACAATCCCTTTCTGCTCTTGTTCTGAGAGTTCGTTGTCTTTACGGCGCTGGTATCACGGAGAGAATGTGAAGATACAATGGCCAGGTTTTACTGCCCAAAGTTACGTCCATTTATCTCCTTTTTTGTTTACGCGCTTCTTCTTTAGGTGCCGACATTATAGCTATCGTGTTTTCTAATTTCGTGTCCTTTTTCCGCAAATAGTGTTTCTGGGCAGTTCTTGTCGCGATTTTATTTCCCAAGCTCTAAATCTTGCTTGTTTTTTTGTTTTTTGTTTACGGGCGAGCATTTGTGGCGAAACCTCGGTCAGCTGAGGAGTAGACGATCAGAACACCGTTTCAAAATAAACTTACTCGCCAACTTTCTTACAGTGTCAGATTTGCATTTCTTTATGTGCGATTAGCGAAATTAAATGCCGATGACAACGAAACGCGATGATGTACAATACCAGAGGTGCTATGTTATAACGTGAAACAAGTATGCTAGTTGGCGCTAGGATAAAAAGTTGGACGATTATACTTTTGAGCGAGCAGTGAAAAGAAATCAGTTGCAGTACTTAAATAGTTTCTGTAATGAAAGAAGACAAAACAAAAACATAGCATACTAATATTTTAGATAGCCATTATACAAGCTTTCAGTTCATGAACCGCTCAAAGGTGGTAACGTTTCAGCTCTTCTACAATACACTCTTTTGGCCCGTTCGACTTTACAGATCTTAGATGACACACTTACAACAAGATCAAAACTTGTGTTTGTTTTGCTGTGGTTTAGTCAGACATCCACGTAGAGTGCGACGGAACAGCTTTTACCTCCCTCTTTCTCCCTTGCTTTCTAGCTTGCTTTTATTTCTTCATTTAAAATTTAAAAGTAGAGTTTAGACATTGCAATGAGGCCGTTTACTGAATTGTACGTCTGTGCTTTGGCATAAAAAGCTTGTTATGAAGTCTAAGCACAAGCACTGGTGCAAGCGAGCCTTTTCACGTGCTTTTTATCCTCGTCTGCGCGCTTCTAATGCGGTGAATGGCCAAATCCACCATACAATTTAAAGTAGCTGACGAACAATGACATCAGGGTATCCGCTCCATGACGAAACTTATATACGATAAGCGAAATTATAAAATTCTGGGGCACCTTTGAGATTAAGTTGTCATCGCTTTCGTTGGGGGTTTGAGCAGCACCTGACTGAAATAAAGTGGCGAAGCGGGCGAGTTGATTCATGACTTATAAAATTTAAGAACGCTAACAAAGACGAGGACAAAAAAGGAAGGCGAAGCGCCTTCCTTTTTTGGCCCTCGTCTTTGTTAGCAGCTTTTAAATTTTATAAGCTCTGACTGCGAAATTACTGAGAATTTTGCTCAGTGTGGCGAGACCGAAATTTGCGCTTCTAGTTACTCGATCATTCCCTTAACATGTGCTCTTCTAAAATTTTCCTAAATTCGTTTTATTAAAAAAGAAAACAAACATAATACCCGCATATGCGGAGTGTCCACCGTCATGCCGCAGCATTACCAGATGGGACATTTTGATTTTCTATGCTGCAAAACGTTTATTCCTTTTTCGGCTTTTTTTTAGTTTTAAACCAGAAACTGCATTGGAGTTTAACAAGCAAAAAAGGAAAGGGTACAAAGAAACCGGACGAACTTCTTCTTTCAGACTAACCCACATAACTTTACAGGTAAAATCAAGCATTGCGAAGAGCATATGAGAGTGTTTTATTATATGTCATAACACCCCTTTATGAGCACAATCTTACAGCCCCGTTCTGCTTTGCAGTAAAGAGTTGAGTCTCCTTCTTGTGTGAAGCTTATAATATATGAAGAACATAGCCTTTAGTGACAATGAAAGTACTGTTCTTATTGTAATCCTTACTCTAGAAGAGAAGTCACAAGGGAGAAAAAGAAAAGTAGACGAGAAAATACAGATCATGCTTTTAATTTAAGCCAACGTGAATATCTTCTGGCACACTCTAAGATGGCTCCTGCGCTGGTCAGTGACTTTCTTCATAAACTTTGTTGTAAACATAATTACTATACGTTTTTGTTGTTGTTAATGTTTTTGCGTCTTTTTATTGCACGGAGAAGGGGGAGTGAGAGCTGCTCTCATTCCTCAGTTCCTTCACGATATTCCCAATGCCTGACTGTGACCTTGCCGCGATTTTTCTGTGCGCTCTGTGGTTGTACGCGTATTGCCATCTACCGGACGCTATCGAAATCTTGAACAATTTGAACTTCGCTGTAAGGCCGACAGATGGCAATCGTATTCTTGATTTTTTGAGGATTGTCATGTGCACGATTGAGAATTGGTTTAACAATAAGAGTCATGACACATAAAACCTTTAAAGATTGTAGTTTAGTGTTGTGACGTTTGTGGAACATGACAACAGATGGAAGCTATTGACTCCAAGCTAACGCCTTTCGCGCCATTCCGTTCTAATGGTTTTCCAAACTTCTACTACCGACAGCGACATCTCGTAGAAAACGGTAGCAAATCATCAGTTCATAATTAACGCAATCGCCGAGAGAGGACGCTAGTCTTTTTCGTCTAATACTGTTGATATTTATAATCTATTACAGCAAAAGCATCAGTAAAGCAAGACTTTTGTCCAACCGAAGATAGCAGCTAAATCATCTAGGCAAGAGTGGGCTATCTTTAGATCATTACTTCGCTAAATTATCATTGCAAACTTAAGTTCGCGTGAATAAAGAATAGATAATTTAGGGATGATTTCCGTGCCCACCATTTTTTTTTTTTAATATATAATAGGTACGCAAGCCAGGTACCTTCCTTTTCCAAGTGAAACACAACCCTTGACGCATCCAGACCAGACACCTAAATCGCGATAGACATACTATTCTTTTATAACCTGACAACCTCAATAATAATAATAACAAACAACTTACCTCGACGGCGTACGATTTGTTTCTCATGCTGGCCTGCACTACGCAGGTAATGCACTTTAGGTCGTCGTCGTAACTGATCTGCATGACGAGCATGGTTTGATTTGGGGGCACCCTGGCGGCTGCACAACCCAGTTGCCCGACGGCGAGGCAAAGGTGCCGAACTTTTCCCGCGTGGCGGCGACGTCACGCCGGCCACGCGCACATCGAGTGCGCCGCCTTGATAAGGAGGATCAGAGGCGGCGCACGGGGAGTCGCTGCCTGGACTCAGGCGCCGCTGGTAACCATGTTGATCGTCTCGTGCATGTCCCATCAAATGTAGTTTCTTGTTGTCGAAACCGTTGGCTCCAGTGTTAAGGCCGGTTCAGACACTTGCGTTTGCGTGCGTTTGACTGCGTTGCGGCGAGAACCGAAAGCGAGTCACCGGCACATCTGTGCTTCGTATGAAGCGTGGAATCCAATTCAAGCAATCATCTTGGCACGCGATATAAGCAGCAGGGATGTCCTGGTTTCTTACTGCCGCAACGCAGTCAAACGCAGTCAAACGCAACTGTGTGAACCGGGCTTTATTCCTCCGGGTTGGGTATGCAGCAAAGCAAACCGACCACAGATTTTACGGCATTTTCGCCCCTCTGAACTAAGCTGGGTTCTTCACATAAAAAAACGCACATTGCGGAGGCCTCTACGGATAAGGCGATGCACTTGTTTTTGTCGCTCGTTTACCGACGCAATTCAATGAAGACGCCCGCTGCAACAGAGGCCAGCAAATCTATCGTGTCGTCTGCTACCAAAGCAAAGCGGAGTGTAATACTTCAGAAATGGCTTTCATCGTTGCAATATGACACCTAGACGACAGCACATCTTCATAATTAGATATCAAGAAGTTAGTTTGCTTACAAAAATTATTTACTTGTAAGCAAAAATCTAGCCTTACGTTATGCAGTAGTCTCCATAGCATAAGTCCCTAGCAAAGTCCCTAGCAACGTCCCTAGCAATGGTTTGCTTGGACCCAGACGCCATGTTGTGACGTAGTCACTTACGGGGTCAATGAAAGACTAGCCTCGTTGAAATTTCCTTCCAAGTTCGAAAGAGGACGACGAAGTTCAGTTCTAGAAACGATGAGGAAAAAGTGCGCTGTGAAAGGCGGACCGTACACCGGCAGCATGTTTGGCCAGCATGTACGTAAGAACTGTATATAAAAGCATCATAAACTGAAAACCGTGTAATTCGGCTCCAGTGAAAATAGACTTATTATTAATTACGCAAGCATCGAGTAGAACGCTGAAAATGTAATTCTACGCTCCCGCGCGCGCTGGCCTTCCTCGTATAAAAGATTAGAAGTAAATAACCAAAATAAAGCATGACGAACGCGCGTGCAAGGCACAATTTGTTGTAAACATTTGCTTTAGAAAAATTACTACTGCTGAGGCCAGCACGTGCTGCGCCTCGAACACAAATACCGGCATTCTCCTGATGCTGCGGTAGTCTAGCAATAGGTCTATTTAGAGTGCCTCAATGTCCTTCTGTTTAGGGTGATGCCATCGTTTGTAGTACCCGATGCCGACAGCACGCGCTCACAGGGAAAAATAGAAAGAAATCGCAGGAAACAAAATGTCGCCGTAGCACAGTCAGCGCCACGAGCGCGTGCAGGTACACGTTCTTTCACGCGCTTCAGAACAAAAAATAAAAATAAGCATTCGAAACAAAATGGCCAGATGTCATCACCCCAAGCAAAGCGCACATGAAGGCACCCTATACTTCGTCTCACCTTAGCATGGACTAACCGTGAATGCTGTGCTAGCGCGAGCGGCTAGCCTTGACTGCCGTGACTGGAGCACTCGCTGCACGAGCGCTCGTGCAGGCGCCGAGGCTTCATTCGAAGCAACTAGCTCGCGCTTTTACCACGCGCGGCTAACAATAGTCCATACTAAGGTGAGACGAAGTATTAGCGGCGAGATGTTTTGGTGGCGCCTCCTATGGTTCCCCCTTGTGACGTCATTACCTTGCGAACAACAAGTTCGATGGTGTTTGTAAACAGCATGGTGGAAGCTTGAAATCATTGCGCTCTCAAAGCAACACTGCCAACACCGTCAAAACTAAAGTTCGTTCATTCCTCTTATTTCCGTCGATGATAAATCCTTTTCTGACGTCATAGTCAGCGTTCGGCCAATCGTGGAAGGCCGGACCACAGCGACGCTTTCGGTCGCGCACGTCGCCAATAGGTCTATTGACTCCGTAAGTGTGACGTCATGGGTCCAAACAAACCGTTGCTAGGGTCGTTGTTATGGACGAATACATGTGGCTCCGTTTCGCTACGAAAACCCGACCGCTCAAAAATCAGGAGTAGGATTTAAAGTTATAAAAATCACAGATGTAGAAAGCTTGAATGTCATATATGCTTCGACAGAAGTGTGCCGGTAATCGCTCGTTTCTGAAATATTTACGACTGCAACTTCCGGTCCTCAAGATGCCTGCAGCAGACGACGAATGCAAGAAGTATGCCGTCTGCCGCACGCCGGCCGGCCAAGTGGGGCCGTCGTTTGAATCGTGTGAATAAAGACGATATTCTGACATCGCATTTGTTTGAAATATAATGAGTTTCATACACTTTTAAGATTTCATAGTGGGGTGCGATGCAAAATATGGTTTATCGAAAGTCCGGGCGTCGATCGAGATGATAGTCTGCTAAAAGATCGCATTGCACCCGCGAGAAAAGCACTTCAGGCGAACGGTTGAGATCCCAAATTTTGTTTGCGGACTCGCGCTATGCGAGGGTGCTTCGTATACCTGGTTGTAACCATCGCGTGGAGAGAGATTCTTGCAGTTTCTTCAGATTTCCGCAAGACCCCAAAGCGCGAAAGAACTGGATAAAAAACATAAGGTGAGTTTATTACAGATTGTACTCGCATCGTGGGGTCGATGGGAATCTTCACCAAAAGAGCACATCCACGGAATTTAATGTATACCAAGAGAAAAAAAAAGCAAAATACTGCGAAATCGCGATAGACATGCAATTCTTTAATAACCTGACCACCACAATAATAATAACAACAACCGACTTACCTCGACGGCGTACGATTTATTTCTCATGCTGGCCTGCATAACGCCGGTAATGCACTTCAGGTCGTCGATCTGCATGACGTGGTTTGATTTTACTCCATTTTCACCCCTCGTAACTAAGCTGGGTTCTTCACCGAAAAAAAAAAACGCACATTGCGGAGGCCTCTACGGCCATGGTGATGCACTTGTTTTTGTCGCTCGTTTACCGACGCAATTCAATGAAGACGCCCGCTGCAACAGAGGCCAGCAAATCTATCGTGTCGTCTGCTGCCAAAGCAAAGCGGACTGCAATACTTCAGAAATGGCTTTCATCGTTGCAATACGACACTGAGACGACAAGAACATCTTCATAATTCGATATCAAGAAGTTAGGTTGCTTACAAAAAATTATTTACTTACTTGTAAGCAAAAATCTAGCCTCATGTGGAGTCTCCATGCATTAGTCCATAGCAACGCCCCTAGCAACGGTTTGTTTGGACCCAGACGCCATGTTGTGACGTCATCACTTACGGAGTCAATTGGGACGCTGTCTACTTCTGTGTGCTATCAATACCCGGCCGATTGATTCAAGGCAAACCACGTTCCAAATACGTTGCCATGCCAACAATTATCGTGTTCATTCAGGCTTAGGAAGGGCCAAAAATGTAAAAAACTATATAAAAAGTGCGACGACGTCATTGTTCGTGCTTTGCGATTTAAGTGAGGCAAGGCAAAGCGAAAGCCTTCTGTCGCATTCATTGCTGACCAACGCGCCCGGTATTGCAGCTACTACGACATATTAGTTCCAAAGCATGCGGCACCATAGCGGCGCTCGCTCGCGGGGCACCGCCATGTTTTCCGCCGTCCTTACTCTGCAGGTCACGTGACCTGAATCTCCCTCTCGTAGGGAAATGCGGTTAACTTTTTAACCGCGGTTAAAGTTGACAGGATTCGAGCAAACGGGCCCTGCAGTCTTCCCAGGTGAGTAAGGAGGCCACGATGCGCCACCAGCGCGCGACGCTCGCCTGGAACGCCATGGGTAGAACCCGCGCGAGGACGTAATAATCCGGGGCGCCCGTTTCGAGCTTGTAGGCCGCCAGCTCGGCCAGGAAGTCGGCCATGGACTTCCGGTCGTCACGCCCGTATACACCTTTCCAAAAAACGCTCCTAGGCCGCCGCCATGTTGCTGATGCTGATGCGGCTGGTGCGACTCGCGCGCCCTCTATCAGCTAGAAATTTTCTGCCACTCTCTTGGAGCTGTGAAGACCCGCTCAGCGCGGTTCTCTACCTGTGTTTTTGCGGTTTTGCATTCGACGTTTTCTCGCCCCTCTTGAAAGTTTCCACTTAATTTTTTTTATGCGTGCTGCGTACCCTTTCTGTGTTATCTTCCATTGTGCGAAATAAGGCTGGTAAGTGCCTGCCATTCAAGCTTTTCTGCTTGACATTCACGGGAAACGAAGGAGGTGAAGGACGTCGAACGACCCTCGACGCGATTTTGCAAACATTGTTCTCCCCCTCCCAGAGATAATCCGCGTAGAATCCTCAGTCATCTCCAAAAATAGTTGTCCGGGTTGGGGTGGGAAACGGGTCAGTCGCGTTCGATCCTTTGACTTGGTGCTGTTGTGAAAAAAGGAAGCTCTCCACGAAACGTGCCCCAAAACGAAGTCATCTTGGATTCCGTCCGATCGTCAAGATGTGACTGTTGTCGACTGTGACTGTGTTATTTGAGATCTTTCTCAAATAAATTCTTTTCGGATAACGCTGCATCGTGTGGTACGTACAATATATTGTTCGAATGTTAACACTTTCTAAATTGTATGTCTGTGTCCTGTTCATCGCTAAACACGTTATTTGTGAGCGTGACAAATGCATGCCTTTCGGCTCTCTTCTGTTGTAATTTAATTTTGACAGCTAAGCGCTTTGTCGTTTGTCAGTCGGCGAATCGCGCGGAGCCGTCAAAACCTATCGTAAAAAAACACAAAAACTAGAACTATACATTCAAGTCGCATTCGTTCTGTCGCGCGCGTACCCAACAAAAATAGTAAATAGATTTTTTTTTGTTTTTTTTCTTTTTTCAAATGTGGTACAATGCTTTCTCAATGACCTCGGGAAAATGCATGCACCATGAAACACAAAATACAGCGGGAAAAGATGAGAATTTATCCGCCAGCAGTGTTTAAAACTGCGCCTACGCAGGCTGCGCCTATCGGAATCACAGCTCCACTCGGTTAGGGTTAGCAGGGACGCCGGTGAGAGCCTAGCTGGCCTAGCCTCAAACCCAGTGACTGGGCTCGAAAACGGTATGCTGCCCCTGGGGTTGAGTCTTTTCCATGGGCCTTGCCCTCGAAGTCCGCGGTCAGCCAGGTACAGGCGTTGCGCGACCATGCCGCAGAGGTTAGCGACCCGAGCCGTCAGGTCCGCTGGCGTCGGGTCAGACCTCTCTCCGATCTCGACCTGGTCTGTGGCGGCTCTGCGGCGCATGGCGAAAACAAGAGCAGAATAAACAAAATAAAACAAAACATAAAAAGAAACATACAAAGAACACAAGATAAATGTACACAAAAGCCAAGCCGCAAGGGAAGATGGAAAAGATGGCGTCTGGAGGCCGAAGCGTAGTAGAACGGCCACGCCGGCCTATCGGGCACGGCAAAGTCAAAACGGAGGAACCAGGCTAACAGGGCCGAAAACGGGCTAAAAGCCTGCGGTCCAACCCGCGGGAGAGGAGTAGACCTCGCGATGAGCCCCAAATTATGTAGGGTTCGGTGCGTACTGCTCCCTCACATAAAAGACCAACAAAATGAGCATTCGAAAAAAAAACGCCTTTACTTCCGATCCCAGCCACCGGCTGGCCCTAGCCGCTGGCCACGGGCGCGGCCGCACCTCTCGTCTCGTGTTCCACGCACGATTGCTCGCGTCTCGAGGACACGCAAACTTAGCGGTTGGACGCAAACCGTATTTTGCTTATCTTTTTTTATATCCTATGAAACTTGGAAAGACGACTTGGTGTGGGGGGATCACAAACATCTGCGAATTCTAACATAGGTCTAACTACAGTTCTATAAACCGCTAACTTTGTGTCCGTGGAGCGACAAAGGTTGCATTTCACAAAACCAGTTTCCGCAAAGCTTTCCGGGGATAAAGCTTACATGGGCGTTCCAGGTTACATAAGAAGCAATTAAAGCACCCAGATATAAAACTTGCTATACAATCACGAGCGGTTCAGCATTGATAGAGTAAGTAAAAGACCGCGGAGATTATTTTCGCGTTAAAGACACTTGAACACACTCCTTGCCATTCAAACCCATATCCCATTTTAAATACCAGAAATGAATTAAGGCGAGGCAGGGCATGGATTTTCTCCGACGTTTGTGTTTTGTAGTTGATTGCTGAGTGATATATTGCTCGATATACTGTCACTTCTTCGTCAGTATGGCCAACACCTCTTGAGAAGAATGTGTTATTAATTTTCCGTTTATTCATCGTTTAATTCTGGGTTGCCATTGCTTTTTGTCTTATGTATGAGAATTGGATACAACATGCCCACTCCTATCAAGGTTCCGGACGGGACTGATAGTACTTTTTGCTAAATAAATAAATTAACGTATAAACCGATATATTATAGCTTCCGGTGCCATGAAGCTCCAGAACATCTGTGAAAACAATTTCCTCCTCCTCTGTATTTCTCCTCCTCCTCCTCTCCTCCTCCCCCTCCCGTCCTCCCTCCCTCCCCCTTCTCTAT
Organism: Ixodes ricinus; assembly: GCA_037355805.1. Lineage (NCBI taxonomy): Eukaryota > Metazoa > Arthropoda > Arachnida > Ixodida > Ixodidae > Ixodes > Ixodes ricinus. Next base: position 49,306 of record JAZHYW010006481.1, on the reverse strand, counting down.
CCTTCTACCCCATCCTCTCCTCCCTCACTCTCGCCTCGTGATGATCGTGGGTAGCGCCATTTTGAGAGCGAGAGAGAAAAGGGAAAGGGCTACCGGCGCTTTCCCCCTTTCTGGTTGTGTAGAAAGAGTGAAAGTCCCGGATGAGAGACTTGGCCGGTGTTGGGTGTCTGCCGTGCCCCAACTTCGTTCGCGCTTTCTTTTCTGTTTTAAACTCGCAAACTTAATTAGAGCCGTGGTCTTCGATGGCGAGAGTTCCCCGGTCATCGGGACACCATTGCTGGGTGATAGGGTGCACGAATAACGACAGAAAGCGTCGAATACTGCCCGAGGACCTATGTAGCTTGCATGGAATCCGGCAAGGCGAGTGCGGCTGCAATGTTTTTAAGCTCCATCGCTTTCCGCATGACTGGAAATGATGAACCATTCATCAATTTTTGCTTGCAATGGGCCTTATTTCAACGTAGCCGTTTTTAGTAATCAACAAGCGATACACGAAACGGGAACCTCAATTAACTTTTGTAAACACCCGGAGCTGCTACAGATCGTTTTGCTGCGCTGCTTTTATCTTGCGTGTCCGTGTTCTTATATTTCCTTGTGGATGAACGACGAAGACGTTCTAGATGTACTTATATCGAACCGCAGAAAGCCTCAAAGCAGCCACGAATTATTTTACTATTTGATGCAATATTTTGAGTACTAACCTCCAATTTCTATCGCTGACACGTTCGCTGCCGCTGTTCCCCCGTCGCCGCACTGGCGGATGCCATGACTCGAACAAAGAAACGTGCACACTGGGCTCGAAAACGCAGATCGCAACACACGAGACGTACCCTGCAGCGACTATCCAGCGCTTCAAAGCGCCCAATCAACGGAAACAACCCACCAGCGGCACTCCAAGGAGCGCTTTTGCCGGCTCTCTGGTATCGCGCAGGAGATCGCGATTCAGGAAAACCGATAGAACTACCTTTTCAACAATTTATAGCCTCACCCGGCGGCAGAAATGAGCCTTCAACTAAGTGTTGTAGATGATAAAATTGAGTCAGTCACCACTGCAAATTATCAATATTAAGATAAATTCAGTTACAAAATTTTACAAGCTGAAACAGCAATTATCACGAGAAAACTGGCACGCACCTTGCGAGCGTACCCCATGTTCATCGGCGGTACAGCGTTCGGTGCGCGCTCCATTCACAAAATGTTCCGAGCACAGTCGAGAGGATGGCGTTGAGGAAACGTCTTTTCGGTTTACGGACGCAATCCACTGCCGCCGAGACCGGGGTCATGTGGAAAGCGATGGAGCTTAAAGACATTGCAGCCGCTCTCGCCTTGCCGGATTCCGTGCAAGCTACATAGGTCCTCGGACAGTATTCGACGCTTTCTGTCGTTATTCGTGCACCCTACGACCGAGCAATGGTGTCCCGATGACCGGGGGACTGTTGCCATCGAAGCCCGTGGCTCTAATTAAGTTTGCGAGTTTAAAACAGAAAAGAAAGCGCGAACGAAGTTGGGGCACAGCAGACACCCAACACCGGCCAAGCCTCTCATCCGGGACTTTCACTCTTTCTACACAACCAGAAAGGGGAAAGCGCCGGTAGCCCTTTCCCTTTTCTCTCTCGCCCTCTTTCAGTAAAACGGTCTATAGTGACACTCGTGATGTCAGTCGTAAAGGCCTCGTGAAGATCGTGATCTTCACGACTGTCTTTGGTGACGTCACAGGTGACGTCATTCGTGACGTCACTCGTAACGCTCGTGACCGTCGTGACGTCCCCTGTGACGTCATTATGTGAAGCGATCCCATGATGCAACCCGCGGGTCACGAGTGACCTGCACGTTGCATCATGGGACGTTTCCAATAATGCAATGCGCGGGACCCTCGTGACGTCACTCGTAACCCTCGTGACGTCACACGGGACGTCACGTGTGACGTTCTTATCGGAGACGTCCCATAATATAACGCGCGGGTCACGAGTGAGACCCGCGCGTTCCATTATGGGACGTTTCCCTAATGCAACGCGCGGTTACGCCGACGACGACCGCGACAGCGACGCGGACGCCGCTGTCGCGGTCGTCGTCGGCGTTCGCTCAAGAGTTCAGTTACTATGCAAAACGAAGGTTTGTTAACAAAGTGCCCGTGTGCTAGTATTTTTAATTATCTATTTATCAAGCACTTGGGATCATTTTTTTTCTCGCAATTCTACTGAAGTTAAACAGCACTGTTTAACTTCAGTAGACCAACTTTAACCAATTTTTATTCGCATTATTTTTAGACACTATAGATAAAACAATTTTCTTTAAATATACGCTTGAGGATACCTTTCGAGTCCTTCTATAGTGCATCTGTAGTCTTTATACGCAGTCTCGGGTTTTTTTGTCGTGCTACTTATCTTTCTCCACCGATTTCGGTAGACCATCCTCCTGTCCAAGGCTTCGTTCATCGATTCCTTCGTAGGAAACCCATACAAACATGTGGCGCTGTTAGGAAGGGGAGGGGGAAAATATAACGGTTACAAATAATCGTATTACTTCCAAACGTAATGAGATTACTATTATGATCACTTCCTAATAAATATATTCTAATTAATTACAAAATGATTACAAAATGTAATATATTGCAAGTAATTTGATTACTTATAATGTGTAACATAAATGTCTTGAAGAACACACAGGACACACAATACGATCTGTTAAGCTCCTGCAGCTACCTTTTTAACTTTTTTACTTAATCAAAAATTTTACAAAAGCGATAGAAATTCTGCCCAGCTGTCAAAGAAAAAAAGAAGGGTAATGAATAAAAAGTAAATGCCAAAAAGAATTGAACTGCGGTTTAAAAATATAAATCATAGCAGCTGTGACAAGTCAGACGGTAGGAAATTGAGTACTACATTTCTCATTTATAACAACGGATCGAAAACAGTGCTGACAGTCCTCACCGAAGCGAGTAAATAGATAACGTTTCACCCATACTACTGCACCTGGAACGCGTTTATGATATGTCTGTTTACCTTTCTATCCCACCCATGCACCAAAAGTGGTCCTGGAGTGGCGATAAATGACGTCATCGGAGCCGGCGTGTCATGTGGTCGTATGTTGCAATCCTGGCGGTTGGTCGGAGATGTACTTGTTGTGAAAAAGGCGAGTGGACGCAAGCGTCCAGGGCTACCAGGTAGAATTTAGTCACACCGCCAAATGCCACACGGTGTAGCCCAAAAGTAGCCAAATGCAAGAGATTTATATAGCCCCAAGGCAGCCATATTTAAGTATCTGCAGAGCCCCTCCCAAAGAAAACACGTTCATTCAAATGTACAAGCTCAAGGCGAAGACACTGCGTCGCATACCTAAGGTTTAGGAGGAGCTTGCAAGAACTACACAATCTTGAAATGTATTAAAGACGTTTTATTTCAAACACAAAATTACAAAACGTTTCCACACGCGTTTTTACGGTCACATAGTTATGAAACACTCACTCGTGCTCGGCTGACTCGTGTCATATAAAATTTCCGTGTTAAAACGGGCAAAACGAATTTCAGTAGGGTTGACATCCTTGCAGCACATGTTCTTCCGAAGGAAAGCAAACTTTACATAGAGGATGTTTTGAAGAGTTGGAGGGACATCCTGTTTCTTAGGTCTGACTTTGTGAGGGACACGTGACTGTAACTCTATCCACGGCGGCATTCGACATGGGCGGTGTCAGGAGCGCGATGGCAAGCTCGGATAGCAACAGAAACATGGCTGCTCCTGCGCTTCGAACTTGGCCTTGTTCGGATTATTCATGGTTCTGAATATGCTGTGTTTTGTTATAGCTCACTGTGCTGTAAGAAACTTTCATGTATCGCGGAAAAGCCATCTTCGTTATATCCGGTACCACACGCGTTATCGGACGACATTAAATTATGTTGGAGGTCTGGAGTTGCCCTTAGTGTCTTTTTTTCCTTAGAGGATGTGACTCCTGTAGAATGGTGTTCGGGAAGAAGAGGAAATAAGAGACGCCAGTAGGAAGGAGAAAGAATTCGGGAGCATACAATAAGCCACAATGAATACAAAAGCGATGTCTTTGGTGTTGAATCTAGGTCACGGTAGCTCACTGTAGCTAATAGGATCTAGCGTCACGCCCTCGAATCTTCACACCGAAAATTCCCGAAAGCGAGATTCTGGAAAGGGTGGACCATCGCTTTGTGTCCGTGCAGAACTGTGTTTTGTATATCTACTCTAAACCGAGCAAACAAAAAATAAAAAATTGCCGCGAAAGGTTTTGAAATATTCCAAAAATAGACAGATTGCTAACCACCAAATTTTACGCCAAATGCAGTACAAGAAGCCTATGTTGGCTATTAATAGCCCAACCTGGTAATCCTGCAAGGGTCGCTGTAGTCGGGACGTCCCAAGTCGTGTCTGCCATGATTTCCGTCGACTGTCTGGCTGCGGAGCAACCAGCGGCAGAACGGGCGTCCGCCACAACCACAAGCGATGTTGTGACGCCTTCGAGGTCGCCGTCGGTGACAGCGTGACACATCAATGACGTCACAAGGCGGAAGACGAGGGACCGCCTTTGAGGACCCGGTAAACACCAGTCAGAGGCGCGCTCCGGACTCTATACAGCCGTACTACGGCAGAAGCACGCGTCGTGAAATTGACGAAAGCCGAAGCCTGGAGCGCGGCAGCCGACAGGATAACTAGTGAGTCTGGCTATTTAGTTAATAACACCGCTTACACTAAGTTTATACGATTTCACGACGCACGGTGCCTGGAAAATAAAAGGAGCGACATCGCTGGCGCGTATACACACCAAAATATCACAACGCAGGGTTCGCTGGCAATAAGCCGAGAAGCTGACAGGGAGGAGAAGATGGACGCGTGTAGGGATGTCAGAACGCCGAGCTCTGTGTGGGAATGTGTAGTGGGTATACCTGAAAGCTATACTTCCAGCTCATTTCAGCATGAACTAACTGCCAAGGTTGTGCAAGCGCGAGCGGCTAGCCTTGACTGCCTTAAAAAAACTCTGCAGCGAAAGAAAAAAGCATTCTAAACAGATACTTTTTTGTTTTAATTGTACCCCCAATAAATATTTTTTTTCACGCCGCTAGACGCAATTTAGGTGCAAAATGTGGAGGTCGCCACCCGCCATGCCCCGCCCCGTGCTTACAAGGTGCTTAGATCACTCATTGGCTGGAGAGATGATTGACGTGTGAAAGGTTGGGTGTAAGTTTGAATCTCTGCGCCGTAATAATATTTTGATCGACTTTTTTTTTGTTTGAGAGAGCAATAATCTAGATAGAGTCATCATTGTTTTCAAAACTATCCCGAAATTACCTTTCCGCTTCAGTGTCATACGATAGCAAATGTGGTTGCCGGCTTCTGCGGAGTGCTAAACGAGCGGAGCTCGATGAGCTCGTCACTTTTTATGAGTGCGGGTCGTTTTGAGCTCACAGACGTGTTTATAGGCAGATCTCATCAACTGACATAGTTTCCAGCAAGCAACTGTCGCAAGTATGCACCTTCAGAAGCTCTTTTGCGGATGCTTGTCTTCGCCTGGCCTAAGCCTAGCATCCCACATTCACTACTTTGATCGATCTGGCTTGATTTCTTTCTTTGCGCATGTTGATGGTGAACGAAGATGTTGCTTTCCGTAAAAGCAGCCCCGCTGCTCCGTAAATTGTTCAACCGTCGTAATTGCGACCATGGTCTCAATACCGAGAATTTACCTGCGCACAGGGCGTTCCGCTCGCATCAGCTGTGATACTCCATCTCACAAACATCTGCAGTGCAGACAAAGGCATGGGCACGAGCGCGTGACTTTGGAAAGTTCCTCCTATGCGCGAGTTCTCGTACAGACAAAAGCATTCTGCCGAAATGTTTGCATTTAATCATCTGTTTACATGTGGTCCTTGTTGTGTCGTTAGCCCAGAAACACTAGCCTATAGACTAGTGTTTCTGGGCTGCAGGCAGAGAAGAAAAGAGAACTAATATTTAAACGAATTAACAAATTTCAAAACTGCGTCTGGTGGCCGTCCGTGAAGTTGCGTTGGAATGCCGCCATGTCTTGAGTTCCAAAGGAGCAGTCGCCAGTTCGCGGAAGTAAGGCACGCTCGTAGAGTTACGTAGTCCTGAATGTTTCTTGGCGGAGTACGCTAACGTGTTTACTATACTCCGTTCACCCATAAGCTGAGATTTCAAGCTAGCCCGAGCTTCTGACTTTGAGACGTGCATTTCAAGCGCGAGTGGTGGTTCTGCGGAAGAACGCTTCAAAGCAGCGACCTCGAGCTCTCTTGCTTGTGGCATTGGTTGCAGTCTCGGCTGAACAAAGTATACGTTGTATATATTTAAGCTTCCACAGTGCTTCCCAACGTAAATTCCATACCATCCAGATTGCCGTTCTTTGCAGACTTTGGGTGTAAGCTTGATCTGAGGATGCAGAAACTTCTGACAGGCCAACCAAACTTCTTCCATCCCCCCTGGAAGTGCTGTGAATAGCGCGCTTAAATACGGCACCCGGTGAATACCTTATATACAGTGCTTGCAGGTGGCGTCCAAGGGGGGGGTGGGGGCGGGGGGCGGACCGCCCGGGTGCGGGCTCAGGGGTGTCGCGGCGGGCCACGAGAGCGGGGGGGGAGTCGCTGGGCTACGCGAGCGGGGCGGGGGGGGAGTTGCGCGGGGGTGCGTGGCGGACTACCGCCCCGGGTGCCGCGACCCTCGTGACGCGACTTGCAGGTGTCGCCATTGCTGGTATGACGGTTATTTCTACTTACTGGTTCTCTCTGGCCGTTGCTGCGGACCACACTCGGCAACGGCGCCGCGGTCGACGCCGCTGGGCTGCACCGCCATCCTGCGTCCCAACGCAAGGAGGCCACATGGGCCTCAATTTCGCTGGCGTTTTAGTCACGTGACAGCACACGTTCTCGCGTTTTCGAGATCGCGAGCGCGCCTCCATCGGGTCTTCTGCTCTTGCGTCCTTTGCTCTTAGTCTGATTCTTCAATTTCGGCTCTCATCTTTCGCATATTTTAGCATCGAAACCGCACTCGCTGCCTACGTGGCAGGTGTTGATGATGACCTTGTAATCAGCGTGAATGTGATCATCCAAGCCTGCTCGTTGATCTTGCGTCATCGCTGCACTTTGAAGAGGAGGAGACGTAGGTTTTGGGTCCGGCCGAGTTGGGGCTACCGAAGCACCGAGGGACCGGTCAGTGCTTTACTGCCCCGGCTGCGCGCCAGAGATAAAGGCTCCTTTCGAGGGTGTCACCAAATCAACACGACATCCGCCACAACGCAGGCAACATGCGAAAAGTGCCACGGAGAAATTCACCTGTTATTTCGAATTAATCTACGATAATTTCCCAGCGGTTGTTCTTAGCGTCCCTATCTAGGTAGTTTGGCTGCGCATTGTCATATAGAAAGGAGAACAGTCGCACACTTTCGAGGAACCACTCCGTTGGGAAAGGCATTGGCGGAAATAGGGATAGCAGACGAAACGAAACAAGGCTACGCTTATTTACAACGTGAAAGGCGCGCGGAGAAGCGGCTTGTGCGTTACCACGGCATCGCAACGTCACTATCTACGTCACATCCCATTGGCTCCTTTCTTCTGCGGCGAGTAACGGCGAGCCCTCAACCGCGCAAGGGTAGGTTGCCTTGACGGCGTCGAGCGGCAAGTCGCTGAATACTAAAACTGTTTTGGGGCTGTCAGCCTGCCAGCGGCGCGCGGCAAGCGTCCGTGACGCTAATGTGGTGGGGCCTTAACACGGTGAATCAAACGCTCGTGGCACATAAAATACCGGCGTGGTCGCGGATGACGTTACCGGCAAGCTATCTATAGGTCATAGGGCGTTGTTATGAACGGCCAATGCAAGCCTTTGATGATGGGCAATTATCGTCGTCAAAGGGGGTGACATCTCGACACCTGGACTTTCTCCCGCAGTCATGTACAATTATCGTCGTCAAAAGGATTGACATCACGACACCTGCCCTCAAGCAGGAAAGCTGGCTCGGCGGCTCCAACAGCGTCTGAAGAGAGCTGATCCCTTCGATGGAGCGAAGACCCCAGAATCTCCGGCATTGTCTGGGCTACTTAGTGGCCTACCAGGTCATATCCGTCCCTCAGTTTGACAAAGGGGTGTCGCTCCCTAGAAGACCCGGGCGCCAAAGAGTTCGCCTCGTCTCGACAACACAATTGACCGGCGATCGGCTCAGGGTCGCGTCACTTCCGCGGACCACGAGAAATACATGGTGGATTAGCGAGTTCGTCTGGCCAGAGGATTTGCGGTGGATCAACTTCACCATCGGCACCTGGAACGGCCTCAAGGCGTCCTGACGACTCGGACCTTCGTGTGTTTGTGTGTGTGCGGGGAGGGGCAATGGAGGCGGAGCCTCGGTGTAGTAAACTTCGGGTGACGATATTGGCTGCAGGCACAGCTGCTTGGGTTCCCTATCTGGGGAAGTAGAGAAAACGGACCTGTTAAAAAGGAGAAGCGAGCCCCTTTCGATTGTTCCCTCTGACGTCTTGATGCAGTAAATATGTATTAAACAGTGTACATATCGGGGAACCCCGGCTCCTTCGAGTTTCCTGCTCCCGTCCTGCCCGGAGATGGTCCGACAGTCGGCTTCGCTACCGGGACGACGACCCACTCGTAACAGCGTACAGTTCTCGGACATCAATACAGGCGAGATTGTCACGCGTTAACGCCCCCAAGCGGCACGACTCGGAACAACAGTACCCTTGATGGTGCATGAACTATTGACGTCACGAGCGCGATACGCATTGCGCTTCTCGCTGGCCGACTTTGAAGCGAGCGAGTAGAGAGCGCTCACATCATTTCGTTTACGTACCCCTTCAAGCTGAAATAAAGTATAGAGTGTCCGATTGAATTTTTTTTTGTTGTTGTTTTCTCCAGAGGCTCGAGTTAATGTTAGTTTGGTAAAATTCCGCCAGCTTGCCTGCACATTAACTCTCTATTATTTAATGGAGAATAGCTGGAGTCAGGAGATATGCAGATCAAACTCAGAATGTAACAAACAAATATTATTATTATTTCGCAAAATAAAAGAGCCGACTTTCTATAATCGGCGTATTAGCTTAGAATTTGTGAAAGAAATCACTGCCGAACCTAGCGCACGAGATGAATGGCACGCCAGGTCGAGTCTCAAGTGCTCGCGCGCCCAATGCTTCGCAGGCTTTCTTTCACACAGTCTAAGCTAAGACGCTGATTCTAGCAATCCGGCCCATATTTTATAAATACCAGGCTTCATATGAAAGCGGCCTATATAAAAATAAATACCAGGCTTTATAGCTAAGCAGCAAATTAAAATCGAAACCCTTTGAATCAAATTCTACGAAGGCTTTCGTTGTCGGGGATTTAGTACTACTCTGACCTTTTGTGTAGGACTCGCCTTGCGGCGTAAGCGAAGACGCGCAAAATCCGCTCGAAATGCGTCATTGCAGTCCTCTATTGTCCTAAGACCTTCAACACGAACAAAGCTAAAGGCTTTGTCTTGACTGTTTTAAAATGACAAAGAACTTGCCTACCTGCTAAGATTTAAGCGCTGCTTCCTTTCTTTCATAAAGCTAAGGTGCACAGGAATTGTGACGTAATTTTTTTTGTTTGTTTGTTATGTTTTCGTATTTTAACTATTTTCGTCTTTTTTTTTTTTTTGTAATTCAGGAAACGTCCGTGGTGTAGCTTTCTTTTTATATACGTATATCTCCAGTCGGAGGTAGAGGGCGGAGCCGTGGAGAAACACAAAAGGAGTGCGTGTTTTAATTTTTTTTTAATACAAGCGCGAACTTAGGTAGGACATTTTCCCCACAAAATTAGCGGGGAAATACGCTAATAAATACTATCGAAAGAAATCACAGGAAAAAAGAGCAGTACGCAAGACAAGCGCTGACTAACAACCGAAACTTTCATTTCATTAGTATTAATAGAAACTTTCCGTTGTCAGTCACGCTTGTCTCGTGTATGCGGAGCGCAAGTTCGTCGGCTACTTTTGCCGGGGTTGTGGGGACGTCAAAAAGCCGATCTTTGATTGGCTCTCATGGAATGATAGTGGGTAGACCTTAAAGTAGCTTGCTTCGAGGTCTACGCACTATCCTTCAATCAGAGCTAATTAGAGCTCGGCTTTCTGACGTAACCGTCGGAGTTGAAATGTTCAATCAGGACGAATTGAAAGGAGTGAAAGGTCATAACACGGCGTACAAAAGCCTGTTTGCACGACTCTTGATCTTGAGACCTGAAGAGCTTTCGGTGAGACGAGTGTCGAGGGGAAGTTGGCTGGATGTGTCGAAAGAACTCGCGCGATCTCTTCACGTGCGTTGACAGAGATCATACGTTCTCATTCTGTGGAGGGAAAAACTTCCCAGGGAACCTATGTGAGGCACCGTATACTAGCTCAGATGATGTGAACCCGATATCAGGCTTGAAGGCACGTCTCTCTGGAGAACCAGGGAAGATGTTGAAGCCAATGAGTGCGGTCATCTTGAGCTACGAGCGCAGCCTTGAGCTGTCGGTGTAAACGCTCCACCATACCGTTGGCGGAAGGGTGGTATGTTGTGGTCAGGATATGGCGCGCACCAAAAAGTTGGGTCAGTGCTGTGAATAATGCACACTCGATATGTCGTCCCCTGTCAGTTCTGAAGTTCGAGGGGCACCCGTAATGAGAAATCCAGTGCATTACTAAGGCATCGGCAACGGTTTCGGCCGTGATGACTGGGAGTGGTATCGCCTACGGCCACCTGGTGGAATGCTCACGCAGGTGAGCAGGTGTCTGAAGCCTTGGCATGGGGGCAGAGATCCAACCAGGTCAAGACGTATGTGGTCAAACTTTATTTTAGGGAGCTGCAAATAGACTAGAGGTGTCATTGTATGTCTGGTAATCTTGACCCGCTGATACTGAAAACAATTCATGGTCCACCGACGTACGTCGGCATTTATGCTGGGCCATATATAGGGAGCAGTGACCAGCCTCTGTGTGCAGCGAATTCCAGCATGACTAGCATTGTGTTGGTCCACAAATACTGTTCTCCGAAATGGCAGGGGTACGTAAGGGCGTGGTGTGTTGTTTGATAGATCGCAAGTGATAGTTGATGAGGCAAGTGGTAATTGAATATTTCTAAGGTCCAGTGAGTATTCCTTTTGCCGCTCTGCCAATAGATGGGGATCCTTGTGTTGTGTTTGGGCCATTGCTTGAAAATCCACTGAGACAAGTTGGATGAGGAGGTTCTGCACTCTGAAAAGGTGTCCGAAGCGGTATTTTTTTATCCTTCCACATGTCGGATGTCAGCAGTGAGTTCGGAGATAACTCCTTGCTGTCTTATCTCACGAGCGGAGTAGTTTGTGTGATTGACTCTGAATGCGAGAGGCTTATGATGGGGTAGTATGTAAAACATACTGCCTTCCAGGTTGTGACGGAAGTGTTTTACACACAGGAAGATGGCGAGCAATTCGCGTCCAAGGGTGCTATACCAAGACTCAGGTGGTTTCAACTTCTGGGAAGAACATCCGAGCGGGCGCCATTCTCTCTCAGTGTATTGTTGTAGGACAGCACCAACTGCACTATTTGAGGTATCTGTCATTAGTCGTATGGGAGCGTCAGCTTTCGGGTGGACAAAGAGAGTGGCGTCAACCAGGGTTTTCTTCGCGCTGGAGAAAGCAGACACTGCTTCCGCTGACCACTCTACAGGTGTATTAGAGGCATTTTAAGGGTTGGAGGATACGAGCGCAGTCAGGAATGAAACGTCCGTGAAAGTTGAGAAGTCTATGGAAACCGCGGAGCTCGCGCAGTGATGAGAGTTGCCGGAAATTATGCTCCGCTTGAACCTTGTCCTCCAATGGTGTGACGCCGGTAACCGTTACATGATGGCCAAGAAAGTCGACTGCGGAGGCTCCGAATGCGCACTTGGCTGGATTGATTATTAGGCCGAAGGACTGAAGGCGGTCGAAAAAGAGTTTGAGATGCTGTTCCTGTTCGCCCATGGAAGTACTCGAGACGAGGAGATCGTCAAGGTAGGCGAAGACGAAGTCCAGAAATCTTGTCACTTCATTGATAAAGCGTTGAAATGTTTGCGCTGCATTACGCAACCCAAATTACATCCGCACATATTCAAAAAGCCCAAAAGAAGTGGTGATGGCCGTCTTCCGGGATGTCAGAGGGTTCACAGGGTACCTGATGATACGCCTTAACCAAATCTATCTTGCTGTAAATACTCTTAACAGCAAGATTCGCTGTGAAATCTTGTACATGTGGAATAGGGTACCGGTCGGGCACGGTTTAGACATTAAGTGCGCGATCGTCCCCACAGGGAAGCCATTCGCCAGCGGTCGCTTTCGGGACCAGGTGGAGGGGGATGACCAATTGTTTGCACACGGGCGAATTATGCTAAGATCCAGCATATTATTGAATTCCCGTCGGGCGGTGGTCAGGCATTTTCTTGTGAGACGACGTGGTCTTGCAAATACTGGAGGTCCATTGGCCACAGTAGGGTGTGTGACAGCGTCCTTGACCGGTTGGTTCAAGATTTTTGGCTGTATGCCCCGACATTTACTCAGGAGCTCCTCAAACCCCGATGTGTGTGGGGGGGGGGGCGGCACTGGGGGACTTCGGACACAATGTAGTGGAAGGTGATGCCACGAATGGACAGCCGGGTCGTTGTATCAACAAGCCTGAGAACATGTGAACACGAGTTGAAATGACTGAGGAAGTCCGCACCGAGAATCGTAATGCTGATATCCACAGCAATAGAAATTCATCGGAACGTTCCGATAAAAATCCATCGCAGTGGCCCAATTCGATGGTCAGTAAGAATTGGCCATCTGTAGCGTTGAATGAACAGTTTACGGCTCGGAGAGGTAAGGTCTGGGACAACCGGCGTTTGATTGAAGTTGATACTGGCAGAACGCTGACTTAAGCTTAGGTGTCAACAAGAAAGCGGTGGCGCGTGACGCGATCCAATATATAGAAAAGGCGGCTTTCGTGTAACCCGGAATCACCTGAGGCTGCCAGTGCCCGATTTTCTAGATTTCCTGCCATGTGCGAGGCTGAGCGCACTTGCGCGCTTCTTGACCGAACGTCTGATGATACCAGCAGAAACTGGCGTTCGGCGAAACAGGAGTTTGGAGAAGAGGGGCCTGATCTTACCCCGGGAACTGGAAATGCACCTTGGGAGGCGCGACAGGTGTAGATCTTAAATTGCTTGTTTGAAACGGCTGAGTGGAGTCTCCAGATTATTTTTTGTAGATCGAGACGCAGGGCTTGCAACTCGGTGTGAGGGTATAGACGTGGCGGAAATCGTGGGTTTGGAGTATACTCTCTCACCCGATCTGCCAAGTTTTCCAGTTGGTCCGGGGGCATGTCCACGGCCGCTGCCAGAATTGCTACCATGCTGTGTGGCAGGCGCTGCAAAAATAGCTCATGGAGGAGGGATGTACCGGAGTCGGCAGTCACGCCACCCATAAGTTGCCGCATCCGGCGCAGTGGCTGAGAGGGACGTTGATCGCCGAGTTCCTCCATGTTGAGCCGGTGTTGAACTCGGCTGCGCTCTGACGGGGTCGTCCGGGCTAGAATGGCAGCCTTAAGAAAGTCGTACTGGTTCGATGTGGCCGGAGCTGCGAGGATGTCTTCTAGCTCGTCGGCAAGTTCCACTGGTAGCGACGAGACTACGTGGAGGTATTTCGTTATTCGCGAGGTGATGCGATGGAGCTGGAATTGTGCTTCCACCTGCGCAAACCAAACCGTGGCATTCTTTGCCCAAAATGTCCACAGCTTGATTCGGAATGCTGCCAAAGATCCCGATGAAATTGCTTTCGCCGCAAGCAATTCACCATTTGCCTAATGCCTCGTTCACACTTGTGAACCGGCGGCCGGATCCGCGAGAATTCTGATGCCCGGCGACGAAAGCAGGCAGATTTTCCGGCGGAAAGCAAGATCGCTCTGGGACCAATTTTCAACGCCGGAAAGAAAGCTTTCGCTCGCCGCAAGCCAATCAGAACGCACGGGGGAAGTGGCGCTTGATGACGTCAGATCCTGTCCGAGCAGACGGTATTGCAAATGGCGTCCACTATGTCTGTGCCGTCTGTGCCTGTGGCTATACCAGTGTCAGCGGAGCTACTAATAGAAGCGGTGAAAAACCACGTCGTACTTTATGACAAGTCGCATGCTCGATACAAAGACAATGATTATAAGGACGAGCTATGGAAGCTAATTGGAACCGAATGGGGAACAAGCGGTACGTACTGCGGTGCAGACTGCACACACGTTGTTTATTTACTGCATTCTCGTGTTGCGCAGAGGATGTCGCGGATTCGCTTAGCACTGCGGCTGTTACCTATTTTACCTCGTAGCCGTAAAGTGTCTGCGCTGCAAGAGAAAGATTGCGGGAGCATATTTGGGTAGAACGGAGTCTCCATATATTCTCCCATAGGGCGGGCCGCCTCCTGGAACCCTGAGTACCACGTGACTCGCGCCGAGCTGCTCTCTCGGCCGTGTGGTCGGCGAAACACGCGGATCAAGGATTGCGCTACTCTGCTCCGTAGGAGCTATATAGTGCTCTAGCGGCAACAAATGTGAACGGCCCGATCTTTTTTCGGCGAGCGAATCCAGTCGGACGCGAGTGCGTATTTCGCAAGTTTGGTTACTCAATGGCCTAATGTGCGTCAGTCTGTCTAGAGGCCGGAGGTAAAACTGAACCAAACCTGTTTGCCATTGTCGATTCGGTTTCCGCAGCGTTATTGTCTGAACCAACTGCATCTTCTGTTTCAGGCAAGTTGAAGTCGAAAAGTGGACACCCTAAAACTTGAGTTGCAGTTGATTTGTCATCTTCCCGGTGTGGAACCTTGGGTAAAGTGGCCTTGCGGTGTTCCTGGTGTAGAACCAGTCGCTTTCACATGTCGTCGACATGCCTTCTCTGTACCCTACCATCTGAGGATTCGAACTCAAATTATCGTGAACCAAGCTGGCGGAGAACCTTGGCTTCAATTTAGTTTGGTTTTCCTGCAAAGCTTTTAATGAAGACGGTTTGCGACTCCTGAAACTTGGCATCTTGATACTTTGGGTATCTTCCTTACCCAGCGGATAGATGTTGCTCAACGGAGTAGACAGTTCCCGTCGAAACATCAACTCTGCTGGCGTTTTTTTAGTCGTTGAGATTGGAGTTGTGCGCTGCCTGAATTAAAATCGCGCCAAACGACAGTTGAGCGTTCCCTCGGAAAGTTTACGCAGCGACTCTTTGCTTCCCGAACCATTTGTTCGGCTTGTACGTTGATAGCCGGGTGATATGGGGAACTTGTGATATGACTGACGCCATTTGCCTCCGAGAACTGATGTGCTTCTTTTGATACAAAAGACATGCCGTTGTCGCAGCAGTCAACTTTTGGAATGCCTAAAGTTGCAAACAGTGAACGCAGTGCGTGAATAACGACGGCAGCGGTTGCTGACGAGAAGATGCGTACTTCCAGCCATTTAGAATATACGTCCACAACGATCAGCAGCCTTTTTCCTTCAAAAGAACCGGCAAAGTCCATATGGAGTAGACTCCACGGCTCCTGAAGACGGTCCCAAGCTGGACTTGGGCTGCAACAGGAGCGCGTGCTTGCTGCTGACATTGTGGGCAGAGTTGGGCGCATCTGTTGATCTCCTTTCCCTGGTCAGGCCACCAAAGGTGACTTCGTGCACAGCGTTTAATGGCTGTTACTCCTGGAGGATTGCGTGCAGGAGTTTCATGGCAGCTGGCTGTGCCTCTTGTGGGATGACGACTCGTGATCCCCATGAGATGCATTACTTGTGGGTCGACAGCTCATTAAACCTACTCACATAGTTTGCGAACTGCCCTCCGGTCAAGGGTTTTGGTGTTTCTAGACTGAACGGCTTGGTAGACCTTCGACAGGGCAGGGTCTCTTGAAGCGAAACGCGCCACGTCCTTTGCTGCGAGGGTTGGTCTCTCAATGGCCTCGATCATAAGGATGCCTACTGGACCGTGTGGTTCGTCCACGTTGCTGGACAGTGGAAGACCGCTCAGTGAATCTGCATTTTCATTGAGCTTGCCGGGTCTGCAGGCGAACTTGTAGTCATAGTTCTGGAGATGCTGACGCCAGCGTAGCATTCTCGGTGAGAGTACGAGTGGCATCTGTCTGAGTTGAGGATGCCTGTCAGTGGCTTGTGGTCTGCGCGAATTATCACACATCTCCCAGTAATATACTGATGAAAGTATTTTGCGCCGAAGACTATGGCAAACCCTTCTTTGTCAAGTTGTGCATAATTTATTTCGCTCTTCCCTAGTGTTCTCGACGTGTAAGCTATTGAAGCTTCGCGGCTTTCGGTGTCTACTTCGGCAAGTACGGCACCTACGCCGTAGGGAGAGGCATCACATGATAAGTAGAGTGGCTTATCGGCGTCGTAGTGCGCAAGGATATCTGCTGATAAGAGAAGGTTCTTCAGCATTTGTTAGTCCATGCGGTGCCAGTACTCCCATTTCCATGGCGTATACTGTGGGGTTCTTTTTGGAGGTGGGACCCTCTACTAATAATCGCCGCCCGATCGGTATGCGTTCCGCTCGTCACCCAGGTAGTAACATACCACAACAAGAAAACAGCGAATCGGTTTACTGTACCTCCCGGTTGCCCGTCGTCAAGAGCCGGCAGTCCGGGCCCGCCGACCCTTGTTGTCGCCCGTCGATCAGAGCTCGCACTCGGAGTACGTGTCCAGACCTGCGGATCGCTCTTCCCACGCCAGTGCTGCGTAGGCTGACTGTCCGGGGCTATCATTGCCCGTGTCTCGCTGCGGAGCCACCCCGGGATCGTTGTGGCCTAGGCCAGATAGCCAGGTCTCGCCGTTTCCACCGGTCCGGACTTCAAACCTCGCTGGTGGACCGCTCCGGGGTTCGCCATGGGCCAGGCGAGGCAGCCCGGCCCCGTCGTTCCTGCTCAGCTCCAGCCTCGCTCAGCCCGCACTGTCTCGCGCCAGCTCGTGTCAACTCCGCCGACCGCCTGTCACGTGCCCTATGCTTCGCCTTTCACCCTCGGCTCCCACAATTCTTGTGCAGCAACCAGTGCACACTTTCGGCCACGGTTGCACGATGTCTGAGGAATCGATTGTAGAATGTAATCATTCCCAGAAATTATTGTAGTTCCGACTTGTTTTTCTGCACTGGAGCTTCTACAATCGTCATGACTTTCTCTTGTGTCGAACGGATGCCTGCAGCATTTGCTCGGTGTCCGAGGAACTCAACGTCCGACACGTCAAAATGGCACTTTTTTTCCTTGACCTTGAGGCCGGGGTGACTCAACCGTCGAAGAACCGCCTCGAGTCGCTCTAGGTGCTGGTCTTCTGTAGAACCCGTGATGAGGATGTCGTCGAGGTACGTGGGAGTACCTGGTAAGCCAGCCAGGCACACATCCATGAACTTTTCAAAGATAGCTGGAGATACAGATATGCCGAAGGGTAAACGATTGACTCTGTACAGGCCCTTTATAGTATTAATGCACAGGACCTCTGATGTACCTTCGTCGAGTCGCAGTTGTTGGTAGGCTTGGGTTAGATCAATTTTTGAAAAGTGTTTTTGTCCGCTGATTGTGGTCAGTATCTCCGGTACGTTCGGTAGTGGGTAGGTCCCAGGCTTTACAGATGCGTTTACCGTGCTGCGATAATCGCTGCAAAGTCGAAACAATCCATCCTTTTTTTACGACCACTACTGGAGTTGCTTACGCAAAGGACAGAACAGGGTCTGTGGTTCCTTGTCTCTCCAAGTGATCCAGTTCTTTTAGGACAGAGTCCCTTAGGGCGAATGGAACTGGACGGCACTTCAGGAACTTAGGCGGTGCGTCAGGCTGCATCGGGATAGAGATTGGTGCCCCGATATGACCGTCTCGCAGTTCAGTGAATACATCTTGATTTTTGGTTAAGATGCTCTGCAGCGAGGATGAGGTCATGGAGTTTACTCCCATGATCGAAATGCCCAGCGGTACAAACCAGTCTTTGCCGAGGAGACTTGCTCCAGGTCCCTTTATGATTTGCAACGTGAGTGTCACTGCTTGTGCCCTTGCGTCGGTTTTTTCAGGACGTTTACCTGAAGTTTAGCAAGGACTTGCAACCTTTGCCCTGACCAAGTATGCAGCCGCTTCTCTTCGGACTACAGTGTCATAGTTCCCTTAGGCCATAGCTTGCGAAGTGTTATTTCACTGATGAGTGTGAGCGCAACTCCCGAGTCGACTTCCATCTGCAGGGTCTTCCCATTGAGGGTAAGAGTGAGCGGGAAATGTGGTCGAGCTGCTGACGCATATGTCCTATAGGGTGTGTAGAGCTCTGTGTCGTGGTCTTCATTTGACCCAAGCACCTGGTTGGTCTTCTTGGTTTTTTCTTCCTGCTTCTTGGAGATGCATGCCTCCTTAAGCTGACCTATCTTTCTGCAATAGTTACAGGTACTTTTGCAAGAACGACACTCCTCTGGATCATAGTAGAAAACCCAGAGACAAGGAGCTAAAAGGACAGAACAACACCGTCTGTCCTTTAAGCTCCTTGTCTCTGGGTTTTCTACTATGGTTCGTCACCAGCTCGCCTGCGTCTTTACTCTAACTCGTCTGGACGATGATTGTCATTGTCGCAACTGCAGCAACGGTTTCGTACCTGAGCTTTAGATTTTGATCTTGCTCCAGTTTGGGAATGTCCTCAGGAGCCGTGGAGTCTACTCCATATGGACTTTGCCGGTTCTTTCGAAGGATGGGATCGGTCCGGAACACTCGTGTGTCCAGTACCTATTTCTTCTTCTTCGGTCGCCTTTTTGGCTGGCTCGTGACCTGCTGTCCAGGCCTGGCTTGCTGTTAGGCTCGCTTCAGCCTATGACGCCAAATAACTACAACCCCTGCAAAAAAAGCAGAAGGACCTGCTCTCATTACTCTGTAATGAGAGCGTTCGTAGCGCTAAGAAAGATGTTTAGGAAAATTTAGCGACAAGAACTGCGAAATCGCACATTTGTATTATAAAAAAAACGAAAAAAACTGAACGCGAAAAATAGATAATAAACAAGAAATAGGCACATTTACAAAGTCCGGACCAGTTCGAAAACTCGAACCAGTAGCAGTGTTGTCGTCACTACAACCGACCGTGAGGTCACGTCGTCGGGATGGGATGTGGAGCGCCGGTGTGCTGGCGTTCTTAATTTTCCTTTTGGTGTTGAATCGCTCTAGGGGCTTGGCACGCCGGTGATTTCTCCCCGAAGAATCTGCCTTGCCCGAGTGTCGTCAAGCCGGTGTTGCTTGTCGCCTACGTCCTGGCAGCCCAGTCCTGCTTTTGGGGCGTGTCCCAAACGCCCAGTACTAGCTGCCGGCCGCTGGCTGTTCCGCACTAATGCCTCATTCACACTGGCGGTTGAACCATATTCTTGAGGTGGTTGTGAGTGCGGCTGCTTAAATCTCCGACACAAGTTCATGCGCATTTGATAAGGAAAACGAGCGGATCTGCTTTGAGGTTGCGATTAGGACGACAGTGTGAATACGGCGTGACTCTCTCGTGCAATCGTTAACGTTTACAGAATCATGTCAGACCAACCAGCTCAGCTCCAGGCAGTCACAAATCGTTTACGGCATCTTCATTTCCTTTTTTCTCTTTTTCTTCTTCTAGCAATGTCCACATCATGACATATTCCTTCCTGTTGTCTTCGTTTCTTTTAGCGTTGTTCTGTTTTTGTCAGTCATGAACCAAGTCGCCCACTTCGCCAGTTTGGTCTAAATAAATGTTATCGCCGTCTTGGCGTTGCCGCGTGTTAGCGTTCCGATTGTTGGGACACGCCCCGGAACGCGCTGGTGGCGATGCTCACGCAATCTAGGCAGTGCTGCATACATCCACTATGAAAAAAAGGGTTTTATTTTTTAGGTGGTATGGGTGGAACGCGAAGTTAGCGTGTCCTGCGGTCGTCCGCCCCAGCTTTCATTCATTCATTTGTTTAATTTCTGTGCTCATGAACAGCTTGACGCCTTGGTAATGATGCACAACAAAATGTTCACAGGTTAGTTACAGAGGTCTTAAAAGCTACGAAATTTGGGTTAAAAACATCAATATCTGCTCCCCTGAGGGTATTGTAGAAGTATTGAATACGGATCATGGGACTGGTTTGGATGATGTGATTAACATGGAAATTTGGAGAAACCCGCAAAACTCGACTCGGAACGTGAATATTAATAGCAGTTGTGAGATCTGGGCAATCAATTAATCCATGAATACATTTGTACAGGAAAACAAGATCGCGCTCACGCCGTCTGGAACTCAAAGTATAGGGCATTTCCGTCGTTCCAAGAGTCTCGCATAAGAATAATAAACAGTATGACCAATGCAACGATCGGTTAAGAGTAATAAACAGTACGACCAATATAACGATTTGAAAGTTCTAAATAATAATTTAGATAGGCGCCAGGCGTATCGAAGCAGTGGTGACCAAACTCAGCATTGCATTGCGGACGCTCGCGGGTCGCACAAATCACGTAAACAGCTCCGGTAGCAATCGTACCGGTGGCGACACACCGAGGCTGCGGGAAAAACGAATTTCACGTGATGTAATACATGACAGTCGTCTGCGGCTTGTTAGGGCATTGGTGGAAAGAAACGACGTTTCCTCGTTTTCTTTCTATCAAGTTTACTTAGAATGGAAAGTATATATCATGGGAAAAAATGGTTTATAAGACAAAAATAAATTAGCATAATTATCACCAAACGTCTACCCGTTTTTTGTTAGAAGCAGTTCCTGTTTTTTTCAATGCAATGTTTGGAAGAAAAACTATGCTAAAACAGAAAGCAGCCAAAAAGATAGAAGTTTAATTTTATATGACGTCTCGCACTCACTTCGCAGACGGGCATCTTCTCTTCTATCGCTCTGGTATGACACTTGTCGCTTTTCTTGTGCCGTCTGGTTGCTGAACGGGAGCTCGGACTCACTGCCGAGAGCGACGTTGACGTTAATCTTCCTTTGAATGTTGACGATGTTACTGCCATTTTTGTTTTTCCCGTTTCCTCAGGAATTACGTGCTTGCTTTTTTTTTCACCTCATCTCTCGCACTTTCTCCCTGCGCATATGGGTACTTGCAGTAAACATTCCCCAGAGATAGCAAGACCGGATGGCTAAATTTTGTGATGTAGCTAACATTGGTCAGTGATCTTACTACACGTCTTTCTTCTACTTGTCCTTTGTTTTATTTTATTTTTTCGCGTTTTTATTCTTTCAGTCTCGTGCGTGTTTATTCTTCATATAAATGTTCCGCTCTTAGTTGATGTTGAAGCGATTCAAATGACAATGTAAAAATGGCGAAGGCTACAAAACAAAAACATTTTATTATATCACTATGCTTAAACGGGATAATAACTCCACTGGCTACCATAAAAACAAATTCTTCAAAGAACTTGCGTCACTTTAATTTTCCGCAATAAGAACGTAATCACACCTTGGCGTCAGTGTCTGGTTGACGTTTCTGCTGGCATTACAACTCAGAAGGCAGGTGTTGCGACGAAATAAAGTGAAAGGTCTTTCTAGTCACCTTTCATGTTTCTCTTTCTGAATAAAAGACGAGTGGGAAGCTTTCTTTTTTGTTTTTTTTAATGGTGCGTCAACCGCTACAGACATTTCTATAAAAAAGTACGTTCATTCTAATCTTCACCAGGCTCCGCGAACCTAAGGAACAGTGTATGCGCTGTTACGAAGGTAAACAGCATTAGAGATGCGGGTTGCTGTTCTCACATGGGCGCTAGGTATGACATCTTTCATTATTTTCTCAGCTAGGGTATACTGTCTATATCATAAGTAAACAACATATTTCTTGAATTAAGTAAGCCTAGGAATAGCGATGAGGAAATTCTTTTGATGCAGGCGTGTCCTTTTGTTAGTTAAATCGTGCAAATTCCTGGATCGAGCAAGATCTGCTTATTTTGCTCGGTGGTTTTGAACCGAAATCAAACCTAGTATAACAAGGCTTGTTGTAAGGCTTGTTAGTGCACATGGTTTTCAAGAAAGTTGTAAGCACAACAAAGACGGACACAAGTAAGGGGACACGGAGAAGTGTATTTCCGTCTTAGCTTGCGCTTAATCTTTTGTTGAGAACTGATGGTGTATCTTACAATGGGTACCGATATATATATATCACTAACATGTGCTGGGAAAAGAAGATAGGGCTTGTAAGTCATTTATCACATTCTCTCAAAAATAGGGTTTGACTTGCAATAAAATCAAATGACGTCTCGTTTTTATCGTGTTTTCCTGAGCCTTCTAACTATTTTATTTCAGTCGGTCTCTTCTTTGTGGAAGAGGCGAGCTCGACGTGCCC
Organism: Ixodes ricinus; assembly: GCA_037355805.1. Classification (NCBI taxonomy): domain Eukaryota; kingdom Metazoa; phylum Arthropoda; class Arachnida; order Ixodida; family Ixodidae; genus Ixodes; species Ixodes ricinus. The sequence continues at coordinate 27,025 of JAZHYW010006481.1, read as the reverse complement.
TACCATCAAAAGACGCCCACAGGTGAGAGTGTACTTCAATTGAGGGGGAACATTCGAAGGCAATATATATTATTCTCTTTTATATAGCCATCAAACATAAACACAAGTAGTAACCTCTCTTGGTATGATTCGTTAGTAACCTCTTAGGTAGAATAACACAAAAAAAAACACATTTGTCGTTACCACTTCTTTATTTTGGCCTTACTACAGTGGCCGAATCTAGCTCCTTCTTAAAAACATTTAAAAAAAAAGGTTTACAGATAAACTAAAATACGCTCAACGACAAATGAACTGGTGTATTATTCTATATTGTCACGGATGGAACATTTTAGACGAATGTAGAACTGAAAATAAACTAATATTGAGGCTAACATGAGCCTGAAACTAAAAGCCATTATCGTACATCCTGCGACGTCAATAGGAGGGTGACTGTCCCGAAGCTGCGCATTGCATATGCTTTTATACGCGCGGTGCGCTCAGAAATGCCTCGATGCAGAACACATGAGGACACAAGAGAATGAGCTGAAACATTCCAGAAGAACAAAGATTGAAACAATAAAAAAAAGCAGGCGAAACAGGTTTCGAATTTAGTTTTTCAGCATGACAATATCGTGCATTGCGAACTCTGCTACGCATAGCGCAATATTGGAATGCTAGTTAAAATATTGCTGCTGATTTTATTAGTCTGATAAATTTGTGAAATTTGTATTTTCGAAAAGCAAACCCGCAAAAATAAAATAAAGACGATTTGGAAGTTCTACATAATAATTTAGATAGGCGCCATGCGTATCGGAAGCCATGGTGGCCAAACTAAGCATTGCGGACGCTCGCGGGTCGCACAAATCACGTAAACAGCTCCGGTAGCAATCGTACCGGTGGCGACACATCGAGGCTGCGGGAAAAACGGATTTCACGTGATGTAATACGTGACAATAATCTGCGGGTCGTTAGGGCACTGGTGGAAAGAAACGACGCTTTCTCGTTTTCTTTCTATAAAGTTCAGTTAGAATGGAAAGTATATCTCGGGAAAAGATGGTTTATAAGGCGAAAATAAATTAGCATTATTATAACCAAACATCTGCTCGTTTTTAGTCAGAAGCACGCTCCTGTTTTTAAATGCAGTGTTTTGGGAGAAAAACTATGCTAAAACAAAAAGCAGCCGAAAAGAAGAAGTTTAATTTTATATGACGTCTCGCACTCACTTCGCAGACGGGCATCTTCTTTTCTATCGCTCTGGTATGACACTTGTCGCCTTTCTTGTGGCGTCAGGTTGCTGAACGGGAGCTCGGACTCACTCCCGAGAGCGACGTTGACGTTAATCTTCCTTTGAATGTTGACGATGTCGACAATCCAAATTTTCGCCACCATGAAGCGCCGTTTTACCACAGCTCACCACGCCAAGCGCGTTTATAGAAGCTGCTGGAACCGACAGCTAGCTGTTCACGTCGCTTCCTCTTGGGAGGCCAGGAAAACAAAAATTCAGAAAGTTAGTTCCTGTTTCTGACAGTTTCTTTTTAGATAAAGTAATAAGTATCCCAAAAATCTAGAAAAAAAGAGCGGCGTGTTAAATCTAAAAATTGGAAAAACACTGAAAAAATTTTAAATCGTGTTTATTGAGCCGTTACAAAAACAATATTATGCATTCGCTCCGTCTGCTTCTCACCAGACGTTCATGAGCCTCACAAAAATACAACAAAAATGCATGCTCATGTTATAAGTAATTGTAATTTCTAAGGTACAGTTGCACTTGTAGTCAATATTTCTTCAATGCAAACGCATTAACTGTCTCATGGAGCGAGCCGACGTCATCAGCCACGCCAAACGGCAGATAAATTCGTGAAGCCGCGATCAGAGGCATCACAGATCTGAAGCCACGCAAAAAGCCGCGCAAAACGGCAAGTAAATGAAGCCGAAGGAGGCCGCCGCGCGTCAGTTTCAATCAGCGCCAACCAGTGGCGCTACGTGCCCGCGCGCCAGCCTATTTCTGCAGCCGATTCCGTGCCACCGACTGAGCGGCGGCACGACCGATACCAGCGAGGCGCGGCAACTTCACGAGGACGCCGCCAGAACGGCATTCATGCTTTCGCATTCACAACTCATTAAAAGTGCTTACGTATACCTCCAGCCTTTTTTTTTGTTTAGTCATTACTGCCACATTCTGAAAGTTCAACATGCCAGGACTGCATTCAACTCCCCCTTACGCCATACAATCCACATGACGAGCGATGATGAAGAAAGTGCGAATAGGCTGCAAAGAAAGTCGACATGCCGAGGCTTTCCCCGCTCAGGACTTGGCAAACTGAAAGTTAGAGCCGAAAGTTCAAGGAGCTCGCCAAGGACGTCGGCGACCAAAGTGCGGCGTCATCGTCGCAAGACCCGAATTCGTCCTCTTCATTCCTTAGTCCTGAGCTTTGTGCTTAACAAGTCAGGGAAATATCGCCTAGAAGACAAGGTCTGCGCCTTTCCCCCCAACGTCATCACTAGTGGATTCAAGCAGCGCCGCCTATCTCTCGTCAGCGTCGCCGCCAGCGCGCCTTGCAGCGTCTCACAGCGAGCACGACGCTAGAACGCGGCGACGCCTAGACGGACGCGTCTGCTGCTTTGCGGCGACTCTCGTTGAGCTTCAGCGTGTTCGCCGCTTGGGGCGGGTCAATCAGTGGATCCACTAACGATGACGTCATGCGCTGTCCTTGTTTTCTACAAGGTATTTGTCTAGGGCCCCTGCACTGCAAATGCTGTGAATGACGCGGTGCATATTCTATGCAAACCACTATTCGGCCACCCAGAGTAAGAGCGTTGGCCTTTTTTACGCGCTAACTGCATAGAGCTGATTCACAGCTGCCATTTTAGCATCCATCTTATCTTGCCTTTGCCTCCTTTCTGCTCGTTCAAACATCTATATTTTGCTGTAATCTCTGTACCACGTCATATATCGCAGTGCGCAAAGACACCGCACGCAACGACGACATATCAAATGGCCGCCTTATGCCATGGGCATACTCGTAGTATGGTGCCTGGAACGCGTCTCCGACTGGTGTGTTTACCGCGCCCAAAAAAGTGGTCCCTCCATTTCCGCCTGATGACGTCATAGAAGTTTCATGCTGTCGCCAGTCGCGAACCTGGCGGCGTCCCAACAGTTGTGGTACCTATTGCAGACGCCTGCCCTGCTGCAGGTCGCTTTCCACTGTGACAGTCCACGGAAACTACAGCAGCCGAAAGTTGGGACGCCTGGAACGCCGTGACGACAGCGACACTCGCGTTCGCTTGTGCTTTTCGCCAGCATTTCTACGGCCAACCGCGAGGATCGCGACAGTCAACAGCATGACAGTCCGGCTTCTGTGACGTCATTTGTTGCCACTTGGGGACCACTTTTGATGTATGGGCAGGATAGGACGCTAAACACACCAGTCGGAGACGCGTTCCAGGCACCATACTCGTAGTACGAAGAGCTTAGAAGAAAACGGAGAAACATAAAACAATTTGGGGTTTGAATGTTGCTTATCTTACATAAGCATAATTATTCAAGTGTTTCACAGGTATACATTTACGCAACGCCACTAAGCGAAAAATGATTTAAAAAAATATACTTTCGAGCTGAGAAAAAAAAATCGCGATGTTAACACAGTCGTGATGATGGCCGTGGGGCCGTAATCTACATGGTGGGACAAAGCGGGAGCCAGGGACCCAGGAACTGGGACGTCGCCGTCTGCTGCGTTTGTGCAGCGGTGCGGAGCTGGCCAATCTCAGCAGGCGACGATGTCCCGATCCCCCGTCCCGCTTGGTTCCGCCGTGTAGAATAAAGCTCCTGATGTGACTAGAGCACTATATAGCTCCTTCGAAGCAGAGTAGCGCAATCTAGAACGCCGTCTCTCGGCGACTAGCGGCGAACGCCCGGAGGTTCCAACTCCGGTCAGAAATGCATGGGGAACATGAGAACATCGTTGTTTCTTCAATGTTGCGGAGATGTACGGAACGACAATAGTTTTTGACATAATAAAGGAACATTTTAGAATCATTTGCGCTGGGTTATGTGCCAAGTAAGGACGTAATTTGTTTTTAAAAATTGCACGAGCGGCATCATGCAGCAGACGACGCGGCGACGTCACAGGGTCCACGTGACCCGCTCCGGCCAACCCAAACAGCCCATCTCCGCTGCGTGCAAAAATTGTCTGCTTCAAACGCCATTGCCTTGGAAATTGCCTTCTCAAAATTTGCACACGCATCCGATATTATTAAAACTTTGATAAAGTGTTGAGTGCTTTACCAACTTCACGACAGACTAGTTTTGAAAAGTGTGAACTCGCCGTTTATTTTTTAATTAGCCGTGTTGCGTCGATCTCCATGTATTCTCCCATAGGGCGGGCCTCCTCCTGGAACCCTGAGTACCACGTGACTCACGCCGAGCTGCTCTGTCGGCCATGTTGTCGGCAAAACACGCGGATCAAAGGATTGCGCTACTCTGCTCCGCAGGAGCTATATAGTGCTCTAGATGTGACGACGGAAAAGCGCGGACCAATAGCTTCAGTTCCGCGGAGGATATCGAAACCCATGACTCGCTCTTGTTTTCGAAATTACAAATCAAGTCCTTGTTTTTGTGTGTCTGTGTCACAAGATAACAAAGAATAGCTTAATCACCCCCAATAACACTTTATGATTATCTTTATTTGATCGTACTCAATTGTAAATTCCAATTTTCTCTTGCTTTTGTCTGTCAGTCTTGCTTTTGTTTGTTTCTAAACTCCTGGGCGTCACGCCAAGGAGTCTACACAGGCTGGTTGCTCAATAGTAAAAAAGAGGTTGCTTCTTGCGCGATTACGTTGAAATAGATTGTAGTTTATTGCCATACATAATACGCGTGAGGGTGCAACTGAAATGAGCGGAGGGCGCTAGGCTACTAGTTAAACATTATATATACGGACACCCCGGACACAAAAGAGCAAAAATGATACAACTCGAGCCAACACTCAAGCACAGCTGTCGAATGCAGCAGTTGTTATTTGAGCTGCTTTGAGCTTTTCTTTTTCTTGTTTTTGTTCTCTCGTCTCCGGGCTTTTACAATGACAGTGCAATACCCGTCTAATGTTGAATATAAATAGTTTCTAAAAATATAATTATGCTTTTTCTTTCCTCGCTAATTTTCAACTCAAAAACTTATGTTCCTGAAAAAAAGTGTATTCGTTTTCTAGGATACGAACTGCAACTACTACTGCCGCAACGCAGCTGACGACGGCTGGGAGGAGGGTTTTCTGTCGGACGGACAAACGTGTAACGTACGGCACCTTTTTGTGCAATGATGCGTTTTGAATTGGAATACTGGTTTGTCCGCATGAATTCATTAGCTTGTTACGAAAACCGTGACCCTGTCCCCAAAACTTATGCGAAGATTTCCGATAAATGGCCCTGTGCTAAAACAGATCCATACTTTTGCTTTCTAGCTAATGTGGATTCCTCCCGCATGGGAGCCCATAAGTGTAATGATTTGCTTTCCTTGTGTCAACTTGGCGTATTAAAAATTTGCCCGAAAAGGTAGCTTTTGAAAAAGTTAGTGGTAAACGACATCCATGGCTACATGCATGTTCAGGATTTTTTAATAAAGCTGGTGCTCCAAAAACAAAAAAACAAACAAATACTGAATAGTAAAACCAAGTTACCGCTTGTTCAAGTGCCTGTCATGGCCACCGTCGTGTGCGTATGTGTGTGTTGTTTTGTTTGTTTTTTTACTTTTGAACAGAGTGACTGAAGAAGCGAAAAGCATGACAACTACTAAACAAATTTAAGGGTGTTTTCGCCCTGCTACAAGGTCACGAGTTTTCTCGTTTCGTTTGGGGAAAGCGCTTGCGCAACGCTAAGTGATCATTTGGAGAGTAACTTTTTAATGGAAGTGATGCTGAAGTGTTTATATTTCCGCACGTTGGAGGTTAAAATGACAAGCAATTGATAGACACAATGCATATAAGTTCCTGGCCTATTTGTTTAACCAAGAGAAAATAACAAAATTAGCTCTATTTCACAAAAAAAATCTTTCTTTTATTTATAATTTCCATTTCATACGGTCCCTGACTGATGATAATTAATACATTATAATATGCATGTCATCAATAAGATTACTTATTTAGACAGCGGCTTTGTGGCATGAGATGCATGCGTTTGGCAAACTGTATTGTGTCGCGAGCCCATCTACCAAAGCTTGAAGCATGAACGATAACTTTCTTTATTTTTATACACTGTGCCGGTTTATAACCCGTCTGTAGACTAGGCAGTTGCATATACTAAAATTACTACTATAATTCATTTCCAAATTTAGGTATATCTCTGCACTGATTTAGCTATATTTATCAGTTGATTATATTTTGAGTTGCTTTTAGCAAAATTGTGATCGCTGGCTGACTTTAGGAAAGCATGCCGTCCCGACTGTTTTCTGAACCAGTCCCTCTTAGTATTCATACAAAATACGCCTACTTGAAAAAAATAGTGTTTTACTGACAAGATTGAACGCATGCTGTGGAAGTTGTACGACAAGAATATAAAACAACAAACAATACTTTATTGCACAGACGGTGTTCTTCCCTTTGCCGGTTGTCTCATAAGCCAATTCCTTCAAAACATTACACCCTGCATGATGGTGACATCTCCAAACAAAATACAAAAAGCAACCGTAGATGAGTAATTGCTGTGCTTTTAGCGAACGCAAGCGCAAGAGAAAGCACCAGTATTTTTTAAACATGAACATGTTATTCTACCGGTTTCATGTTACTGCGGCATAACTATACTAAACCGTAAAAAAAAGTTTTAAGTATGTTAGATCAACAAGGTGGTGGCCATACCTAACTAATTAAACTACGACCTATTTCTTAGTTTGTCGTGTTACTATTCATCTCAACCGAAGGTAAAGCAACGCATTATTTCTTATTAAATATTGAAAGACGGTGGATTATATATTTGTGCCGTCACGTGAAACTGCTATATTTTTAAAAACCCTTTTTTTTATTCGCAGTATGAGACAGCAGATGATGGGGTGTGTCGTGATGGAATCTGTTATAAAGCAAGCGTTTCAAGTCCAACACAACCTTCCCATCCGGTCGACTATCCTGAGGACCTCTCAGACGGAGATCCTGTGACACCGGAGCCTCCGAAAAAGAAGAAAAAGAAGTCCTCCAAAAAGAAAACGAAGAAACCTAAGACGAACAAGGACAAAAAATCGAAGAAGGAAAAGAAACCGAAAAAGGATAAAAAAGACGAAAATGAGGATAATGGAACTGGCTTCGATTGGAGCTAATACCTTTATTGTTGTCAATTTTCAGGCGATTGCTACGTCGATTAAAACAATAAAGATTTCATGAAAATACATAAAATTACAGAAATGTACAGATCAAACTGTCTTTCTGTTCGGAGCAAACGGAGTCCATATTTCAAAGCAGGCTTGCTTCACACCTTTTTGGCGTAAATGAAAACAGCACACAAAAACCAAAGACAAAGAAGGTGTACACGTGACCAGTGCACGTTTCATTTATTTGTGCGCTGTTTCCAGTGGTATCAGGAATCAACTCGCGTGCATCTTTTACCTTGACCTATTGGCATATCTGGATCAATACCTAATAATTAAACAAAAAACCTTATTGAACGCAAAAAAAAATATTGACACTACACCAAGAGGTGTGATACTGTTCAGCAGGCAGCTTCAGTCCATATAAACAAATTTTGCCCGCCCATTTTAGTGGTATGTTCCGATTTTTCTCTACAGTTCCTTAGAAAAATGGCCTTTGGCTCAATTCAAACAGGCTCACACTTATGATAATATAAAAGAAGCGGGGCACTAATTACTCATCATCCTAACCGGATGCTTTTAGAAACTTCCTTTAGACATTACAAAATTATCTATTGACGCTGTTCCGTGGCCGTTTGAAGAGCGACTCCGTAAAACATTGGAACGATTCACACCTAGAAACGCTCGTGGGAGTCGACATCGGCTGAACAATACGCGCACGAGTGTAATGAATTGTCGAAGAACAAGTGCTAATTCACGCTTCTTTTCCACAATACTACGCATGACGAAAGCGTTTAAAAACCCCTTCCGAGTATCTCCAGTCGTAAAGTGGCTATAATTACTAAGATATTTAAACACGCAAGGCGCGGTTGGTCCCCAACACTCTGGAGGAGTTACATCCCGGCATCAGTCGATTAAAACGCGAAGAACGAACCACGAAGCGGGAAGCCTGATTATAATGGTCCAAACACCGCGGTCCTTAAAGTGTCCGGTGTCCGGACGACTATGGAGATGCATAAAACACTCCCCAACCAAGGTGTAAGTAGGCTGCCTGATGCTAACTCGCAAGTAATTGTACACGCAAAACTTAACTTACACTAAATTCACTAACGGTTTAAAAAAAACAAAAAAACGTAGGGCTTGGTTTATTATGTTTACGCCTCTGGCTTTGTTCTTCGGCGATTTTATTGGTTAATTTCACGGTCTCATAGGCTGCCGAGCAAAAATAAGATGCTTAAAACTCGCCACGCCCCACGCTTCTTAAGTTTTCGGTGACTATGCTGTGCCACGCTGCTCCGGCTTCGTGGCCTGTGTTATTCGGGCTTCGGAAATTGCTATGGTAAACCAACTTTGAGAAAACGACAAAGTTCTCCAACGAGCCCAATCGTACCTAATTCAAGTTGCTCATAGGAAACCAATTACTAATTCAAAAGGAAACGCCCTTGCTGAAGACACTTTTCATTACACGAATTTCTTCTTCTATTGGGTGTCCAAAGTCACCAGGCTCAATCCAAAATGGACCGTAAAAATCGACGCCTGCTCGTAGCAATCTAAACTTTTCGTCAAAGATGTATTTCACAGGTCGGTTTTTCTAGTAAATTTACAAAGCGTAGATCCCTTTTTGTAAAAAATAGGGACAAGAAATTTGCCAGGCTGAACGGAGGGCGGCGACACAGACGACAAGTCGAGCTGCGGGGTGCGTTTAGCGCGCGTATTGATAGATGGCGTCTGGAGCAGCGTCCGAAGGTGTAGCCGACCAGCGAAAGAAAGCAGACGACACGCAGACGAAATCCGTTGGCAGTAAATCCGCCGTCGTTATGCAAACGCGTTTTCTTTTCTGTTAGGTTTTACTGTTATTGTGCGCATTTATTTTTTAACCAAAGGTACATTACAAAGAGATTTTGTTCATTTAAATAAACCATGGTGGTCGCGAGCAGTCTTGTTGAGGAGGTAGCGCCATCTATCAATACGAGCGCCAAACCCGCCCCGCCACTTGACTTGGTCGTCTGCGCAGCCATCCGGCGTTTGCCCTGGCAAGTTTCTTGGCCCTATTTTTTGCAGAAAAAAAATCTACGTTTTGTAATTTTACAAGAAATAACCGGCCTGTAAAATACACCTTTGACGAAAAGTTTAGATTGCTACGTGCAGGCGTCGATTTTTAAGGTCCATTTTAGATCGAGCCTGGTGACTTGGGACACCCTATACATAGCGCGTAAGACCTAATATTTGGAGGTGACGACCATTACAATGTAAGTTTATCAAAATGACTAAATACCTAGCTTTGAACATGCATGAAACAGAGTATCTAGGACCCTCAAGTTCAACTTATGAAAGCAATCATTTTAGTGCACATAAATTACATAAAAGATATTTATTCTGGGGTCTTCGTGACGTTTTCGGCGCTAACGCACTTGGTTCAAAGACGCGCCTTGCGCTCCTTTGGTGAGATATTCTGTCTAATAGGCCGAATTCGGTGCATCCTAGATTGCCAAATTGGACCTAATATTTGGTGTGGAGTTAGGAGCCGACACACACCTCTTGGGTGTAGGCATCTTCGCCACGTAAATAGTCGTTATGGAGCGGCTGTTAACAAGGCAACTGGTCACACAGAGTAACTTGTCACAGATGAACTTCATTAGGCGTATTCAATACATGGAAACGCATGCTGGCGGCACTTGCATTTTGTTGAAAGTAAAGTCGGTTATCAATATTATTCTGTCACATTCACTCCCTTTATAGCCAAATACAATAGAGGACCCAACGAGTCAAGGTTGCACTTGAAAACAAAGCCTTTATTGAGGCAGATTACCAATAGGATAAAATGCAAATCTATTTGTTGCTGCTCTCAACGTTTCTAGACAACTGTCACTATGATAGTGGCTAACAATGATCCGAAGCCGTTTATTTCTGTCGGCGTGATTTTTAGAAACCCTTGTAAATCACGTGCCGTCCTCTGAGCGAGATTCACCTCCGCCAAAGACTTTATCTCTCCGTGCAGGTCAGGAGTATCCACATGCTCGGAGACCTACAGCCACTATTGCTCGTAGAGAGAAAATAAAATTAAAAACATGGGCACAATGGAGACGTACACCCTATTCAGCAACCACCGAATAAACATTTCAACCAATATAAGCAGCAAAATGCACTGACCCTCGAACAATATATTTGATAACAGGTCTGTAATCTAAAAATATACAATACTATGCAGTTTCATTTTAAAGATTACCTGCAGTCCCCGGTGCCAGGTCTCGACGGAGTAATCGGTCCTTGGCACTTCCGCCAATGTGGCTTCCCTGACAGACCAAACTTTTGGAGGGAAGATGGCCGACGACAATCCGTTTCGATCGGCCTTCTGATGAAGACGTCGCTAGAAGTAGTCTTTCACCCTTGCAGCATCCATATAGGAAATTTCGAGCAGGTCCTGGAAGGGCTCAGAGATGACGGCAATTGGCAAGAAGGCCAATGCAGGCAACATTTGTATCTGAAAGTGCACTAGAAGTAAAATCATTTTTACTTCTGTTCAAAACCAAGAGTAAAGCATAAACAAAATGAATGCTACGTACACATCGCGACACTATTAGCGCGAACACGACATACTGGCACATTTTCGCATTTTACTTCTAAATAGTATTACCGAGCACGAAATTTTATCGTTTACATTATAGAACCATATGACCTCTTTCCGTAGCAATAATAACATGGATGTCATCCCTTGGTTTCAAAAAGAAAAACTGGAAAAACCGGCGATCGCTTGTTCGCGCTAACTGTGGTGGTCGCGCTCTGTACATTCAAAGTACACGCGAATTCTTCATCAGAACGATAGTGACTCTGGTGACCACTGGAGCATACCGCCCTATAACTACACTGACTGTAATATGTGGAACAAGCTTCCCCGGATCCTGGCGCGGGTATCCACGGCATCTAACGCATTGATTCCCCGATCTCAAGATCGGTATAAGTCTCATCATCGCCGTATACAGCAACACTTAAAAAAAAAAAACTTTCAATTAAAAGAATAATTTTTTAGGCATTTCAAACCTAATCTTGATTAGAAATCTAGCGAAGACTTCATTTAATTAATTTATTCGTGCTTTTCAAAACATCGCTTCCACAGTGGAGAGTTCAACTCACGTTTTGACACATATTCAACCTGTTGTGTCTTCGCGTGTTCATTGATGATACAATTGTTCGAACACACAAGACACGCATTGCAGCACGTAGAGCGCGACGTTTGGCCGGATGAGATTCTGAGCTATGGCAATACGGCAGAGGCTGAAGCTGACCAGCTTACTTCAATCGCATGCAGATTTGTTGCAGTTCAGAAACGTATTTGGGCCCATTCATAAAAAAGCATTTGTCTATGTTTGACGATATTGCAGAGACATTCAAGGAGCATTTGTTTAAATATGGAAAGCTAAGTGTCTTAACAAAACGTCGGCCGTAACTTTCGGGCTCCCAAGAAAGTCGTTTTTAAAAGAGCTACAAGGTGCCAAGCAATGCACAGTCGTGTCTGTAGTCTATTGCAGCCGTTAAGTAAATCACTATGAATCAGTGCACATGTATAGTTCCGTTCCCTCCACAGTAGTCGAACTCAACGGCACCCATTGGTCAGGGTGATTGCTTTCCAATAAACGCACATGAATAGTCATAAAATTATAAAATATAAAGCGTACGAGTAAAACTATAATCAATGAACTGGAAAATACAGCCCAATTGCAAACCGAACATGTTCAGAGCACTGACTAGTTAAAAAATAGAATTTTATGTATATTATTTATCACCCCCCCCCCCCGGGCCCCCCGTCATTTTATGCACATATGTATGTACCCACAAAAATTGTAAAACAGTTTTTCACAACATAATACACTTTGTGAAACACGTGCCTGCGTTTTCCCGATCCAGCGAAGTAGAACCAGTAATCATTTAGCTTCCGTTAATACATTGTCAGTAAAGAAGCCTTCGCCTCCTTCAACGTCAAGTGTCAAAATTACAAGCCAAGCGGTACGAGTGGCAAGAAGTTGTCTATGGCGTTTCTGATTGTGGAACGGCATGACTATTGAAATGCAATATCGTTCAATTCATTTGCTATCTCAACGGAATATTTTAATATATACTTCTGCATTATTTGAATATATCCATACACTTGCTTCTAAGAGTTCCAATGCGTATTAAAAAATAACTTTAGATATGTTATTACTATTAACCCATGCTTGTTATCAATATCACTGATACGATAAAACAAAGTCTTTTCAAATACATCGTTAAGCCTAACGCACCGTTAGGCCTTTTTTTCAGCCAACTTATTGTTTCAAACAATCTCTAACTGTCTCAGTGCCAAAAAAACTTCAATTAATATTTTTCTATAAAGACATTAGGAATACACTGTGAGTACAGCGGAAGGGTGCGCATATATAACCCTTTTTATATTTGTTATTTTTAGTACTAAAATAATAAAATAATTATTGGTACTAATTAAATTTACATCTTTTTGGTGGGGCTTACTGTACGCTAGATTAAAGGATGGTGCAACGATATTCAATTGGAATGTTGTTGTTTTTCATTTACACGAGTTTACTGGCACTAGTGAGACCCAAGTATACTCGAACGCAACGCCACTGACCAAGAAACTTCTATATTGCGGAGTAATATCAAGGATAAAAGCAAGCATTTTCTTCCAATCTCCACTTCGCAAAACTTGATGATCTAGCGTGGCGGTCGCAGTACACCCCAGTAACGGTATTTCAGTGCGGCTCATAGATTGGACCCGATCATTGCGTGAGCACTCGATTTGGGCTCGTGATAATCGATAGCTGGAGAAGTATTGGGGTGGTGGCCCGTGTCCAATCAAGACAACGACGATAATAGCCGAACCCTAACAATGTCTGGAACTCAGCGCTTGTCCTGTGCTTCGCCAACCCCAGCACGTGGCTATGACCAACATTTGCGTCATATAATTGGCTCCAGATCACGTAGCCGCCTGTTCTGGCTGCGAGTTCAGGGTGTGAACGCTGCTCACTTTAATTCGAAAGCATTACCTGTCCCATGGAGCGAAGCCGGCGTTGTGTGTAGCAGCGAAAAACGGCACCTAAATTCTCATTGGCTGAGCTAAACGGCACCTAAATTCCCATTGGCTGCGACGCGTTACGTAGCTCTATAGCAACGGCGTTATCGTTGCTAAGGGGCCAGCCGAACTGCTGGCGGCGCAGCGGGAGGGGGGACGCGGGTATGCACTTGCCTGATGTTAGGCCTAACGTTACGCCTCGATCGTTACTGTGGTGGTTATGGAGCTGTTCGTGAGGTTAAGGTATTAATAGAAGTGCGGAAGACACAGGATGCGTTTGGGAATATTTCACTATTGCAACATAGACATCAGAAGAAATAAATATTTACAACGCGACTACTTTAAAAACGTCACTCTAAGAGTTGTCTTTCTCGCATTTTTGTCCTGGTCACATTCAGGGGTGGCACCGTAGGAGGATGGGGAAGGGCTCGTCGGCGATGGGCTTGGCGGCAGTTGTTGTGAGCCTGGAGCGTCTGCTTCCCGGAGATGTCAATGAACCCGGTCGCTGGAGTTGACCTCAGCGTCTCACGTAATCCAGTCGGCCTCAGGCAGGCGCCTTGATCCCGAGAAGAGGCGGTGACAGAGTCTGGCCTCTGACACCTGGTCACGTCGACGCGGACCTCCGAACAGCTGTTCGCAGCTTGGCCTCCCGACTCCCAGCTGCGCTCGCGCCCTTCTCGAGCCCTTCTGAAAAACCGCGCCATTCCTCGCGCATCTTTTTTCTCCCACGCTTTTTCTTCTTTGTCTTCGTGGTGTATCAACCATCACAATGGTCCCCCACAAAAGTTGTTTTTTATTCGTGACGCGACAAAAAATGCTCGATATTTACGTTTGAATAATGTGGAAAAGTAGAGTTAAAAAGTCAACCGAATCGCTGTTTCGCACAAAATGATTGCTTCTTGTGCGTACTTTTGCTTAAAAGTGCTCTGACTCTGCAGCATCTTAATTTCAATACGCACTCCAGCATACAGTTTGTCAGAGCTCAGTGAAGAATGAGAAAAGTAAGCAGGAAAAAAAAGCAAATTGAATGTGCGTATTGAGACAGCATGAAGTTGGTCTGCATTTGTGATATGGCGACACTGGTACACGCTGTAGTTAAGAAATTAAGCCAGTGCCGTTCGACTGCTAACCTGGGGCCTTGAACGTGTCCCACAAGGTAATCACACGGCGATATTATCCTCATCCAGATTAAGACGGGCAAAATAGCAGCTATAGCTCAAGCTCCTTGTGGTTTGCAGCAACGCACAACCACCATATTAAAAAACGAACACGTCTACTAAAAACTTAATGTCATAACTTGTGATGACTAAACCGGCGCTACCACGAGCACAATACGATCATTATTTCTGTGACTTCAAACTAATATGAATGCTTGATAGATTTATTGAATTGTAGCGTCTGCTTCGCTACGGTTTTAAGTAAAATAAAGTTAGTGGCTGCTCAAAGATTGTATAATACTTGCGTCATTTCCCCATATATGAACGAGAATTGAGTTCAATCAAGCGCAATTTTGGTGGGTTTACGTGTAACACTAACAAATATATCTAGCACATCTTTAGTGAAGGACATGCAATTACTTTAAACTAAAGAATATAAACGTCGCAAATATTGTTGACCGACATGAACCTTATATTAATAAAATCATGTATTCAAAATGTGTAAAACGCCACTATTGTTTTACAAAAACTTCTAGAACACAGCAACTACTTAAACAATGAGTTGATTAGCATCACACTGAAATTGCGCCCTTTCACGCGACTTCTAGAAAATAAAGCGCGTTCAATGTCGGAGACTTTTGCATTCACACTGTTCTTCTTTCTAGCGCCAACAATATCAGAGCTCCGCATGCATAGACGTCAAGAGGTTACTTCATTGTTTCCTAAGACAGTCAAGATAATTGAATGTGAAGGGTTTCTTAAATTTTATTAGATGTCTATATGACATTACTCGCCTCTTTTATATATACAACACAATTTGCATATCATGTGCCATGTAACCTACTTTTCATGGCAGCAGTCTGCATTGTAAATATTGAGATGTTGTGGTACACTCGGCCATCCAGAAAGACTAAGAGCCCGAGTAAATGAAGTGAGAAAACCATCCGTTTATTTGTTATGCAAAAGTAGGAATACTTGCCTACTTTCGTCGCTTTTCATTGATAAATTACCGGCACACGGATTGAATCGCACATTCTGCAGTACATTATCAAGAAGACATGGGTGCATACTGCCCTGTCTACGCACCTTCTTGGCAAGTTTTGTTACGCTCGAACTTCGCTGTTGTCACGGTGAGCTTAATTAAGAAACGCAAGGCGTGGCTTCATAAACTTCCGATTTTTGCTTCCGGATTCCTTCTTTGGCGTGCTTATGGGCTAATGGCGCAATCTCGTTGGATGCGGGAAGGTAATGAAGTGCTGCTCCGATAGTAATATACATTTCTATTGTATATGTATATGTATATGTATATGTATACGTATATGTATATGAGGTGTTCGTAAACTAGTAGGACCAGATATATTTTTCTATGTTTGGTTAAAGTAGCAACGCTTTTCCCAGCGAGCTCGACACCCCATTTGTAGACAAAACTGAACCTGAAACACCGGAAGAATTAAAGGGAGGCACGAAAAAGAGGGCGACACACAACGTCCCGACGTTGTGCGTGTCGTCCTCTTTTTCGTGTCCTCCCTTCCTTCTTCCGGTGTCTCATGTTTAGATATGTCTTCAATTCACCAGCTTGCCTGTACCTTTACTCTTCTCTCGGAGACTTCATTTGTTGTCTTTGATATGTACTCACACGAACAGGACATTGAATATACACTGATAGATTTATTGTTACTGAGCGAGAGCCGGCCGGTGATGCCGGGCTCAATACGCATTCGGATGTGCACGTTCTGGGCACCGCGTGGAGCCTTTTTGAAAAATCCACGGAAGACTAGAAAGATATTCTGTACTTTTATTCTCAACTAATTTTTTTCCAGCGAGAAGCACGGTTCTGTACCTTTATGGTAATAAAAACCTGAGACTCAGGAACACAGAATGGGTACCCTTGCAAACTAATACTTCGTTTTATCACACGTTACAGCGTAGACAAACTTTGGATCTCACGCAAACACAAACACAAATAATAAAAAACGGGTGCTTTACAGTGAGCAGAAGTATACGTATTTATTTATAAAATAACTAAGATTCTGCTGGCAAATTTAAAATTGAACCTGTTTTGTATTTACTAGTTTATATATCAGTTGTCGTTTAAATACTTTAGATGCTAAGATAAGGTTGGTGCAGGGCCCACAAATATGTTTAGAAATTTTAATCACTTCGCAGATGTACAGAACCCGTTTCCACTCATGCATCTCGTTCCGTTTTGTTGTTCGGGGACAATACTTATAATATTAATTTGAATTTTATGTGGCCAAACACAACTACATGTGTGAAACTTTCACTTCACACAAGTAAATAATAACTTACGAAACAGACAGAGAACATGTAAAAGTGCAAATGAACATTAAACCAAAAGTCAACATACTTCACAAAAAATGTACAGCATACTTGCTGCAATATATGATACAGATCAACCCACAAATCTTCGAAATATTCGATTATGTCTAAGCTCGATAAAACAAGCTACTTGATTGAGTCTATAAGACAGCAACCTTTCTAGTAATGCAGGAAGGAACAATAAACGTTGTGGGCGCTACTATTGGCTTACCAAACAGTGTCATTTATGGTTTGCGTCTGATGCGAGCAGCACGTGCAAGAGCTATCAACAATGTTGCCCCTAGTTGCCCTTGCTACAAAAGGCCAACACAACAGGTGGCCTGTACACTCCGGGAGTGAAGTCCTTTCATGAAAAACCCCACGTAAGCTTCTATGTTGACCATCGTCTTGCCCTTCTTAGGTTAAAGGTGCTCTTTTGTTTTAATAATCCTTGCTCCGTAATGTTCCTCTAAATTGTGAACTTAGATTTAAAAAAAAACATTCTTGCAATGTAAATGGCAGGAGTAAATTATAAATGCGACTAGTTCCTTGATGTCATTCTGTGTAAACGTTTTAGCTGACATTACACATGTAAAAGCTGTAACTGCGTCAGAAACATAAGATGTATCTTTTTCTTTACCTTTTACGCAGTTGTTACTGCAGAAAAACAAGACGCAGGGATATTTACTGGGCAAAGGACATCAACCCCAAAAAAATTGCTATATAAAACGGTCGTTACATTCAGGTGTACAACACGGGCCACGAGTCCAAAGTGTGTTTCCTGCGCAGCCGCAAGTAAAACGTCGCTGGACATGCGGGCCATCGTCCTCGTATCCGCTCTCAGTATGATGTCATCCATGCTCCTTAAATTGCTTACCTGCGAAATCATTGCAATGCGGATAGCAAGTAGTCTGCTTTTTGCGCAGGAGTTGCGGTGACGTCAGAACGACGCCGAGCTCTGATTGGCTCGGATTGAAGGTTAGTGGTCAGATCTTAAAGCAAGCTGCCTTGACGTCTACCGGCTATCCTTGATTAAGAACCAATCAGAGCTCGGCGTTCCGACGTCGCCACAACCCCAGCAAAAGAAGCAGACGAACTTGCGCGTCCGCATAATTTAATTCCGCAATATATTTTTAAGGAAACGTTGTAAATCTGACAGATGACATTGTTATATCCCGTTAAAATTAGGGTTGCGCGAATAGTGGTTCGAATGGAATAGCGCTGCGCCATTCATAGCTTTGACAATGCAAGGGAAATCCAAGACGGCTGGTTTTTTCAGCAGTGCAGAAGCTAGGGATGACGCTGCGCTATTCGATTCGAACCACTATTCGCACAGCCCTAGTTAAAATGCATCGCATTTATTCACTTTATTAGCAAAAATTCGGTCCTGCTTCATCACTGAACCTAAAGATGTATTTCACGCAGTCTTGTCTGGTCATGCTGATGCTCACCTGAAAAAAATTATTTCGATAAATTATCACCATTCACTCTCTTACTGATTATTTTTCTTTATACGTTTTAATTTCCATGTCACCTAGAGGTAAACACGAGGAGCTGATGTAGTCTGTGCTATCACGAACCTGGTTTCAGATTGGAGAAAGCACAGAAGCGTAACTGCTTTAATTCGTTTTCAGCTCACGTGCTGTTGCATATTACTTGGTTAACATGTAAACTGGACGTTTTACTACCGAACAAAAAGACGCCTTTTGAAAATATTATAGTCACAGACAGCTGATAACCACAGGACAAGTTCATTATGTTCGTGCTTCTTGATTCAGATTTCTTCGTTTTGATTTTTTATTTGCTAATACCGTAATCTTATAGACTGAAGAGTGAAATTAGGGACTATTAGGGAACCGCTTTAGCACATCCGATACGGTGCGATTGGCCGCGAAAACGGTTTTTAAAACTCCCTAATAAGATGTGCAGGGCTCGCCACGCTCTTCGTTTCCTAACATGTCAGTGATTGCAGAGAAATGCAGCTGGTTACTTGCTGACAAAGCAAACATTGCCCTTTAGGTGAGCAATGGGTTCTCTCGTTTTGTCCCGACAATATATCCGTACGTTTGACCAATACCCTTTCTACTTAGGGTAGGAGTGCAGCACATTTCATTTATATCGCCCATTATTTTTTTTAAACTAGCGCAAATTAGTAGCCTTATTATGTATCATATATACAACAGCGCAAGAGGACAGGAACTTAAAAGGGACAAGGAACGCGCTTGTCTTATAGGACAAGCGCGTTCCCTATCCTATGGGACAAGAACATGAAAAGGACAGGATATGTCCTGTCCCTTTCATGTTCTTGTCCTCTTGAGCTATTTTATCACAAGATTCTTAACCAACTAGCCTAGCTATTTATTAATGCGAAAGCATTAACTGTCGCATGGAGCGGAGCCGGCGGCGTCTGTAACCGCGAAAAACGGCACCTAAAAACCCGTAACCGCAAAAAACGGCACCTAAAATGGCTGCGACGCGTCATATCAGATGCTTTGTCACAGAAGCCGGCGCGGCCGCTCGAGGTCAAAACGAATGCGCCTCGGAAATAAAACACAAAGAAAAGCACAGAAACGCAGGTGCCTCGTCACAGAAGCCATCGTGGAGCCAGCAAGGTTCGCCGCGCCTGCGCAGTGGGGAAGCGTGATTTTACTGCCGCAGCGCAGTGTGCGATAGGAAGACGTGGCGCGCTGCTTGTAGGAATGCAATGCGTGTAGGAATGGCTTTCGAATTCCTAACCGTAAGCAGTCGTAAGTGTCTCGGCCGAAATTGTTGACCTCATTGTAACTCGCGGGGATTCCAGAAATATTTAATACGTTCAATATATACACAAAGGTGCACCACGTGACTCTGGGCAAGAGTCAATATATTAAATACTGAAAACGTATATTTCAAATAAAAAATAATATATTGTGTTTGAAACAGTGATTACTCCACTTTTAGCTTTCATTCAGACACCGCTATAGTCAGTGATAACTTGAGAAACGTAGGCCGTGGCATATTCTGATCACGCTCCTTGCTTTGGGAATTGTTCTTCGCCGTTCTCATCTACTGATGCCGCAATCTGATAGCTGCTGAGGGATAAGAACATGCTTGATACTCACAACGCCCGGCGTTTTTCGAGCTGTCACTTACTATACTTTCAACTTGTCCTGTGGCGTATTATGCTCTGCTGCTCCCTATGTACCCAGCGGTCATAAGTCATTGAACAAGTTTTTGAGGAAATGCTATCAGATAAGCAACCACGTCACTAATTGTGATATTTCAAAACGCCATGCATTGGTAACACATCGTAACCGTAAAATGTTCTTAAAGGATTATTGGCCCTTGGACTTTCATCGTTACATTTATATTTTAATGAACAAAACAATGTAACAATGTTCCGAAAGATAATTAACAACTTATATTGAAAACCCAATGCCGTCTCCCTGTTTGTTTTTTTCGGATATATTTATTGTTGTAGAATGGTACACTTAACATACGAACACAAGCGAGTACAGTGAAAAGGTTACGTAAATGACCTAATCGAGAATGCTTGCTTAATATGTTTTAAAAACGATTATAGAAATTCATGTCCATCCAGTTTATTCCATTATCCTATTTAAAAAAATGTATCCCGTAAGATATCTTTAAAAATTATTTTGGCGCCAGTTAGTCTTCTCGGGACTGATGTGGGATAACTCAGTGTTTCAAAGCGTGTTCTATAGGTAGAAGAGGTGTATATAACACTGATATTGTAACGATTATTTTCTTCTGTTTAGTGACCTTGACCGAGTAAACGACCAATGTTTTTTGGTATTTAAGTATCCCTTACAATATATAGGTAGTATTCACTGGCCGCCATATTGAATCCCGATGTTGACGGTGCATGCTCAGAACTACACTCTTAAAAAAAAAGGAGTCTGTACGACTCCCTCTGGGGAGTATTGGCGCGCCGCAGATTCGACACCTTTTCGACTCCAGTTTGTAGAGTCCCTCGACTCTTTTTTTAAAGAGAGTCTCCACGACTCCCTGTGGGGGGTCTTTGCGCACCACACATTTGACTCTTTCTCGACTCTTGTTAGTAGAGTCACTTGACTCTTATTTAAAAAGAGTCCTGTGACTCTCATCACACTGGAGTCATGGTAGTGTATGGAAGACTCCAGGTGACGTAGTCAACTGTGACTCTTTAACGACTCTTATCCAACGGAGAAAAAGAGTCACAGGACTCCTTCCTGGTAATCCCCGTGACTCTTTAACAAGAGTTGTGAGGACCCTCCTTTTATGAAGAGTCCCCCGACTCCTATCGCAAAAGAGTCATGGGAGTGTATGAGCGACTCTCCGAAAGATAGTCAGTGCCGACTCTCACTTTGTCTGGAGTATAGCAGCCCTAGTCAAGTGTCAGTTTGTTGAACAGAGGGAGGTATTGTGATTGTTAGAAGACTTCTTGCCGCCTGCGAGGTTCAACTTTGATTTCCCTAAAAAAAGAGTAGTAACATCAACTGTGTGAAAGTATAAAAGTTAAAATGGAAACTTCGATTCCACCTAAAAGAAGCTGTAACATCAATTGTCTGCAAGTGTAAACGTCGAAATGCAGAACTAATATCTTGCAATTTCCTTTCCTGAAACATGGAAAAATGAATGATGATGGTCTTAACGATGCTGAACTGAATGCTGCTCCAAAATTTATCATGAAACACAATAGCTTTCAGGACAGCATTTTTTTGTTACATTGGAATTTGCACACAACAGAAAAAAGTGTTTTTTTTTAATCGGTAGCTTAACTTTTTATTAGTTTGATTGAACTTATCATTTACAGTAGGTTGTATATCTTTCTTATCAGATGTCTGGACTATTGGCAAGAGCTGGTGTGAAGCAGCATGTTCTGTTGCTTTATGCCTGCTTTGAGTGGAGAGGTGGGTGGCAATAAATTGCAGGAATCTTCAAATCGAACAATAAAGATAGCTGTTTTGTCTCAGCTCATATCACTGCCATTTGTGCACATGCAACTTCATGAGTCCTACCATGCAGGTACTACAAAACAAACCACAAGTATTTAAACAATTACTTTATTAGAAACTAATGCGATACATAATGGCTCAAAAGCCTGTTTCGGCTACTCACAGGTGTTTTATCAGAATAACTAAACAAATAACATCATAAGAAATAATACTGATACACAAAACTGGTTTAATTATTAGACAATAATGAAAATAAATTACAATGACAAGTTTTGTGAAGGCTTGCTTCGCCTGCTTGGTGTTGCAGGATTAAATTAGAATAAAAATAAATTACAATAAGTTTCCTAAAGGCTTGTTTTGCCTGCTTGCTGTTTTTTCAAAGCTTTGTTTTTCTTTCTGCAGTTTTTTCTTTTATGGTTTGGATCCTCAGATCAACAGATGCACAAAAAAAGAAATCTAACAGAAGTTTGGATACACAATGGAACACACAAACCTTTGTGTTATAGCTGGAATATTCACCAAATACACATGGAAAACATAAAAACAGTAACAGTTATTGATAATTCTTTTTCCCTGTTCTAGGAATGTGCTTCGAGTGCTGTCACAACTTTCACAGCTCTCACCGAAATCTTTGTATTTTTTTACCCATGAGGTGCTCAAGCACAGAAAGTGTGCTTCGTCGATTCCCCCCCCCCCCCCATACTTACCTTTCTACGCTCAGTACATGGCAAATACCAGAAAGATTCCTGCTGAAAAGTCCAGGACGTCGATTCATAGGTCCTCGCAGACAACGCACATGCTGCCAGATGTCCATGGGTGCTTTCCAGTGAAAAGTAAGGTCGGGTTCCCGAAAGTCTTTTCTGGGTCCTGGGAGAAAAAAAAAGCCAATGATAACAAATAAGTTCTGGAAGTCAGACAAAGTTGAAGGTGAGCAAAGTAAAACTGTCGAGGACATGTTAAGTGCCCACAGTGTCATAGATGGAAAGTCAATGCAGCAGAGTGAAGACAAGTGAGGCAGACGCCTGTTGCTGCCTTTCTATATTTCGCTTTCCCCAATTCTCACTTGATTATGAAGTGTTTCGTACGGTCGAACCAGTGCATCAGGGTGTCTATCAAATTACTGATTTCAGATTCCCCGGCTTTTCTAGAATTTCCCGTGACTATTTTGGATAAAAACTTCCTGACCACTTCTGGATCGAAGGATCATATTTCGGAAACGTTATTCCGCATAGTCATGCACATGCGCAACTGTCAAGCATTGTTCCGCATCGCTGTTCCACTTTCACTGGTCATTTTCCCTGATGAAGTCATCTTTTTGACGAATTCCCTGAGAATCCCAGGTTGGGAGACACCCTGATGATGTATCAGGTTACAGATGGACACCACAAAAATGCAGACCATTGCATTCAAAATTAATTTAGCCATCAGGAGGAACATAAAATATTCCCATGGAGAGAGATAGAGAGTGGAGGGGCGGGGAAAGCTGCTGCTGCTATTTTCTACTTTAAAAAAAAAAGATAGCAATTTAAGGCTTAAAGGGAACGTAAGTAATACATCAGCGAGTGCACCGAGAGCACTTGAAGTACAAGGGGCACGGTCCTTACTGAGAAAACGGGGGAGGGTACGAAGTCTAGCTCTACCTGTTCTGCAGCATCTTGCATAAGCTAGGTGCTAGGCAAGACTGGGGCTTATCTACTGAGAGTGTCTAGTACAGTCACAGAAAGCATAATAAAATTATTTGCTGGGCAAGCTGCTTCGTGGCTGCAATAAAAAAAGAGTGCATTAAGACAAGGACAAGGAAGGAAGAGAAGACTTTTTTCTGAATAAACTAGTTGGTAGTGAGCACTTGTTTCTTCCTTTCTCGTCCACGTCTCATTGTGCTCCCTTTTTAGTTGTAACGAAAGCAAGCCACGAAGGAATTTAGAGGGCTAAAAGCTTGCTTTAACATCTGTGTGCATGTGAGGAAACGATTCATGTACAAGGCCTACTACAAGGTCATCACAATTTTCATATGAGTAACAAAATAATGCATCTCTGCATTACAAAGTATCCTATAACTTTTCGTGCGCTGTACCGATATAGGCATCTTTTGCACGCAGAAATGGCTGGACACTAAAACTAATAGTAATTAGTTTATCATCTTTGCTTAGATAAATGTTACTGAAGTTTGGCAGGAAAGAACCGCCTTCGAATATGAGCCTGAATCTGGTCTTTGGTTTGTTTTAAGTCATGGCCAAGTACTCCTAATAAAATATTTAAATAACCAGTTGAGAAGACAGCGGATGATACTTATCTCACTTGGTCTCCAGCTTTAAAAAAAGTATGTTCACAGATTGGCATAGCGAAGACACCCTTTCAAACAGATTTATCTTAAACAATTATAGTTACATGTGATTTATCTTTAACATTACTTACATCGACCATGCAAACGGCACGGCTTTTTTCTGCTCTCGTCCCTTCCCCTATCTTGTTTTCTTTTGCGAAGATCGGCATCGATAAGAACAGCCTAGGCCTCGACGACAACGAACAGAGCTTGTTAGTGGTTGTCTGCACCAATTTAATCAAACAGTCTAACCCTTTTTTTTTAAGAATGCAAGCAAAAACATGCTTTTCCCCTGCAAAAAAAAAAAGGAGTAAAGTGGATTAGAGTACGACCATAGCACATCTATACTCACAAAGCCTGCCAGTTTGACGACGGAGTCATAGAGTGCCTGGTCACAGATTTGGAGCGTAAGGATTTGGTAGCACAGAGCATCAAAGAGCCATTCCTCAGAGAACCTGGACGTCAGCGCGCAGCTTTTGCAGTGGCGAGGACCCGAAACATACTTCTTTTGTGTCTCGCGTCCGCTGTGGCGAGACTCTTCTCCGTTGTATGTCACTCCCCCTTTTCCATTTCGGTGGCCGCTTCTCGTGGCAATCTGCCAGGCTTTGTCAGTATAAAGGAGGCTATGGTACGACATATGCTGGTGCTCTGTAGCGGGGCGCCATCCAGCTGTGTAATCTTTGGGCAGCCCCTTAGTCCACAGAACTCTGAGAATGTAGAGGTTATCTATCCCACCTGTGACATCATCTGCAACTCGCAAACTTCAGTGCTGCATTGGATTGTTTACAGCAAGACACGCAAGTGAGTCATGTTTTTTTATCCGCAAAACTTTCAAATGGCCTAATTGCTTACCTCGGCAAAAACTGCACGGTTCGGGGCACAGCCACGCAGGCGGCAAGGCGTTGACACCAAGAGGTCCCGTTCCCTTTCCCTCGCTGGCTCTTGTGGTACCCTTGTCTCCGTCGACTGAAAGGAGTATCCCGTCAGTGTCGTGCATACTTGAGCCTCTACTGAAACAAAAATGATTCCATATGAACAGACTTGCCATTAAAGACCAAAGTTCACTTCTTCATTCCTATTTTCTACCCACCTAATACAGTGGTTTGTTAACAGGAACACCACCGTTAACTAGAAAACTCATTCGTAATGCAAGTCCTCCGTAGTAATGAATCATGTTCAAGGTCTAATTAAACAACAAGCATGGGCACTAGAGACACCCTCATACATGGGTGAGTATTAGTGGACCCGATTCGGCTAACATTTGCGAGCCCTAGCTTGAAAACATAATAAATGACATTGTTTCTGGTCACATTTTTTTTTTAGATGCCTTGGCATTAGTTCTGACCTTGGACTGGTTTTGAGCGCACCAATATAATGTTTGCAACTTTGCCATGGAAACCACGAAGTTCTTTCAAAACTAAATTGCAAGCTTTAAAATAAAATAACAAAAAAAAGTTGTACCGATGCACAAATATAATTACCATTGTCTATGCCCGTACCTGCTGGCACCTGTTTCCAAAAAAATCAACAAATACCAAAGTAATGCACGAATTATACATCGTGAAGAGGCCCCCACCCACCACCACCCCTGGCTACGTGCCTGCTGATGAAGCCAACTTTTTAACGATTTCCCTGAGAATTTCAGGTTGGTAGACACCCTGATGATGTATCAGGTTACAGATGGACACCACAAAAATGCAGACCATTGCATTCAAAATTATTTTAGCCATCAGGAGGAACCTAACACATTCCCATGGAGAGAGATGGAGAGTGGAGGGGCGGGGGAGGCTGCTGCTGCTATTGTCTACTTTTTCTTTTAAAAGAATATCAATTTAAGGCTCGAAGGGAACGTAAGTAATACATCAGTAAGTGCACTGAGAGCACTTGAAGCACAAGGGGCACGGTCCTTACTGAGGAAACAGGGAAGGGTACAAAGTCTAGCTGTACCCGTTCTGCAGCACCCTGCATAAGCAAGGTGCTAGGCAAGACTGGGGCTTATCTACTGAGAGTGTCTAGTACAGTCAAAGAAAGCATTATAAAATTCTTTGCTGGGCAAGCTGCTTTGTGGCTGCAATGAAAAAAGAGTACATTAAGACAGGGACAAGGAAGGAAGGGAAGACGTTTTTTTCTGAATAATCTAGTCGGTAGCGAGCACTTGTTTCTTCCTTTCTCGTCCTCGTCTTATTGTGCTCCCTTTTTAGTTGTAACGAAAGCAAGCCACGATGGAATTTAGGGAGGGCTAAAAACGCTTTAACATCTGTGCGCATGTGAGGGAACGCTTCATGAACAAGGCCTACTACAAGGTAGTAATAATCACAATTTTCCATCTGAGTAACAAAATAATGCATCTCTGCATTACAAAGTATCCTATAACTTTTCGTGTGCTGTACCGATATAGGCATCTTTTGCATGCAGAAATTGCGGGGCACTAAAACTAATAGTAATTTGTTTATCATCTTTGCTTAGATAAATGTTACTGAAGTTTGGCAGGAAAGAACCGCCTTCGAATATGAGCCCGAATCTCGTCTTTGGTTTGTTTTAAGTCATGGCCAAGTACTCCTAATAAAATATTGAAATAACCAGTTGAGAAGACAGCGGATGATACTTATCTCACTTGGTCTCCAGCTTTAAAAAAAACATGTTTACAGATTGGCATAACGAAGAGTAGTTACATCGAGTTACATGAGTAGTTACATCGACCACGCAAACGGCACGGCTTTCCTCCGCTCTTGTCCCTTCCCCTATCTTGTTTTCTTTTGCGAAAATCGGCATTGATAAGAACAGTGTAGGCCTCGACGACAGCAAACAGAGCTTGTTAGTGGTTGTCTGCACCAATTTAATCATAACAGTCTAACCCTCTTTTCTAAGAATGCAAACAAAAAGATGCTCTCCCCCGGCAAAAAAATGGAGTAAAGTGGATTAGAGTACGACCATAGCACCTCTATACTCACAAAGCCTGCCAGT
>JAZHYW010006480.1:0-82830 GCA_037355805.1 Ixodes ricinus | reverse complement strand
GACAAATTTCGGGAACGATGTCCGCGGACCTGTAAAATATGCGTATCACGTGGCTTCAACGTCACAACGGACAAGTCCGCGGACTTGTGCAAGTCCGAGGACATATGAATTAATACTGCATGGTTGCCGTGAACCAAGGCGAGAACTGCGAGTCCGAGCTCGTATACCTTTCTCGCTGCACGAGCTGCACGAGCTTTCTGTTCAGGATTGGTATTTCCCAACGCTCTCACCTCGCGCCAAGAGCCTTGGTTCTGCTTCGCTGCGTTCCAAGCTTCAAGAAAACGGCCACACAACGCACGTGACGGTCGATTCCAATCCCGCCAGCGTCTGATGAACCTGGCATTGAAGACGACAACGATGAAGGATCTCAGCGATGAAGCGACGCTGTGTTTAATTGCACTCGTAGAAGAGTTTCCACAGCTTTGGTGCCTTCAAAACGACCAGTACCGCAACAACGGCATAAAATCAGAGCTCTTTAAACAAATTGCCAATGAAATGGAACGGCGCTACTCCCAGTATGCGCCTTACACGGAAGGTGAGTTCATTGAAGGCAGACCAATTAGTGTCGATTCCGTGTTGTACTCGACCGCTTATTGTTGTCTGATATTTCAGAGGGAGTGAGGGGCTTTTTTCAAAATAAGCGACGCATCTTCAGACGGGAGAAGGAAAAGATCAGGAAGACGAAGAGCGGCCAGGCTGCGAAGTACACGTACAACGGTAGATGGAGGTTCTACCGCAGTCTCCTGTTCTTGGATCGGAGCAAACCTGTCCTTTCCCGGGAGTGCAACGAATCTTACCAACATAAGGATCCCAGTGGAGTGAGTAACGTTTGGCGGGTTGACCGATTCGTTTAACTTGATTCTTTAGACCTATCGAATGAAACGTTGGCGAGCGTTCGTTGATGGAGGTCACTGAATGAATCCTATTAACTTGGCTTACGTACGAGTTCTGGCTTTGCTCTACACGCTCCAGCATTTTGTTTCGTTCAGGCTTCAGCATTTTGTTTCGTTCACTCGTGTAAATCACGGTCTCTTGAAGTGCTGGTAGTCTCTGGATGAAGCTGCGAGACACTATCGTAGGGTTTGACAACCGGCGGCCCGCGGGCCGGGTCCTGGCCGCAGTGCAGTTTCATTCAAATTTCAGGGCCACGCAACAGTTTTGACCTTAAATGCAGTGTACAGGGTCCTTCATTGAGTAAACCTTTTTTTTATTATTAAATTTTGCAAGTCAGACGGCCAACCGCCGGTGAGCCTTCGATGGGTCCGACCTACCGCGTCTCTTTAAAAACAACTCTCGCTTCTCCCACAATACTACGGTGGTGACATCTACTCTTGGTCACGTAACCCATCGCCGTCCTCCCTTCACTACTAAAACTCTCTCTCTCTCTCTCTCTTTATCTCTCCCTCAATACTCTGAGCAGTAAATGGCCGACACTTGCGATATTCTGCCGTGCAAGCGGTGCTTTACATATAGTTCCTCTACAGTAACACATTCGTATTTCTTTTACCTTTCCAGATGAACAGTGAGACAAAATTGGCGTCTGTTATGACCGAGATGAGGGAACCCGTCGTTGGCACGCCTTCCACACACACACCGCGCGGAACAACGAGTCCCAGTGTGGAAGCGACTGGCGCTCCTGTGAAGCGCCCAAAGTGCGATGACGGAAAAAGAAAGCAGATGACTGCTCCAACTCTGGGTGGAAAGAGCGCAGGGTTGCTTTCACTAAAATTGCCAAAAGTTTTGCAACTGAAAAAAGTGGCGACGACGCTGATAATTTCGGAAGAGTAGTGGCGGGCCACATGAGAAACCTGAACGGAACCAATTTTATTGGGTGTCAGATAGAAGTATTGGAACTAGTCAAGCGTTACCTAGACCGACAGTAAGAATAAATGTAATTCAACGAACCCTATTTAAACTGAAAAAAATGTTAAACCAAAATTAGCATTTCGCACTCGTAAGTAAAAGGAATACTTGGAAACAAACATACTTATTACATTCGGAACTTATGGCTGTTTTTGTTGGAGTGGGCCTGTGTATTAGATTGTGACCAATATTATTGCATGACGAAATAAAAACATAAGAAAACATTGAAGATTCTTTGAAGTATATTTACATAAAGTTGAGCAATTAGAGCATAACACAAAAGGTTTTGGTGGTCAAAGTGCCAGCACATGCATGAACGATTGTTAAGTAAAGGAAGTAGCAATATACAGACCATGAAATGGTATTTTTGCTTCTGCACTTGTCTGCACATGCAGATAAGGTTACATTCTGTTATTTATCCGCAGATTAAGGCCCGCCTGTTCCCTCTGCCACGCGACGGCGCCTTTGTCATTAAACTATCTCCGTAGACGCTCACGCACATCTAGAGCTCTTGACCCGGAGAGCCCTTTGCAACTTCGTAGCCCGAAGTAGATTGTCCTTTTTCGCTGGTGGTCCTCTCTCGACGCTTTAAAAAGCACAGGTGCAGCTCGCAAATAGTTGTGCAGCACACACGCTGCCTTGACGAATGAGGTGACCCTTCCTGGTTCGGCATCGATAGTCGTGTGCAAAAACCTAAAACGGTTTGCCAGAATGCCGAACGCATTTTCTGCTACCCGTCTGGCTCGGCTTAATCTGAAATGAAAAAAAAATAAAACGATAAGGAAAACGATGTTTAAAAATGACACGATGTAGGCAACACACCTGTAGTTAAATATAACCTTTTCTTCATCCAAATTTGTACCAGTGTACGGCTTCATTAAGTTTAAAGACAATGGGAAGGCGTCGTCTCCCACGATGACGGGTGGGACGCCGACCGGTCCAGGTCCTGAGATCGTCAACCCGGCTGTTCCGCTCTCGATGGCGTTCCGCAGTGGTGTCGTCCTCCAAATGCCTCCATCTCCATCAGACCCGGGTGCGCCGACATCAATGTACAAAAACCTGCTGTCTGCGTCCACAAGAGCAAAAAGCACGATACTGAAGGTCTTCTTGTAATTAAAATACACAGATCCAGAGTTTGGAGGTTTGATAATTGTGACATGTTTTCCGTCCAGCGCTCCAATACATTGCGGAAACTGCCATCTTTCGTTTAAGTTCTTCATTACTGCAAGCCACTCATCTTTCGTCCGCGGGGACACCAGATATTTTGGTCCCAGCATTTTGTAAATGGCGTCACAAGTTTCAACGAGGAACCCGTTGACGGCGCTGTGGCTAATGCGGAACTGCCTGCTTAAGGAATGTAGACTTTCCCCTGAAAATTCGCAAGAAAACAAGAAACCCGGCTAAGTCGAGCATAGTTCTCAAATATGCTAATACAAGGACAAAAGTAAGAATAACCACCACACACCTGAGGCAAGAAACCGCAGCGTCAGTTGAAGTTTGTCTTTGGCTGGGATGGCTGGACGCATTTCAGTGTCGAGTTTTTGGATGCATGATGCAATTGACGAGAGAATGTCAGCAAACTGGTTGGAGTCAACGCGCAGCAAGCGGCGGTACTCCACGGGGTCGCTCTCCAGAAGTTCTTGATAGAGTAGATTTTGTATACCGAGTTTCTTCTTGGACATCCATGTTTTAATCCATGGTTTTTTTGCGTCGGTATTAGGTGCTTCCGTGACTTCCTCATCCGCCATCATGAGAGCACAAGCCACAACAACTCGTGAAGCCTTGTTGGCCTCCATGTTGGAATCGAAAACAATTTCCAGTCGTTTTCTTTCTTTTTCTTTTCGGGTCCTCTTTTCACTATGCGCAGAAACCCTCGAGCATCTTCCACAGCTGTAGCTCGTGCGTACTAATCGTACTGGAAAATGAGCAAAGGCCCATCCGCGTACGAGAACCTTGAGAGGCATATAAAAAAAGAGAAAACCGCTCGTGCAACGAAGTGTACCACGAGCACTTTCACGCAATCGGTTCCCGGGCTTGTCCGTGGACCACAGCGGACTCGAAAAAAGGCAGAATTGGATCGCGTCCAAAACCCCTATAATCATGGTCCGGCAGGTCCGCGGACATATTCTGTGACGTTCGCCCACGTGATACGCAAGATACATCAGGTCCGAGGACACGTTCTTCAGGTCCGTGGACATGTCCCTTGGTTTTGCCTGCTGTTTTCGCCAGAAACGTGGCCGATTTCATACCCCAGAAGAGGTGACGTCACGCCTTTTGTAGGAACTTGTCCGCGGACAAAGTCCTTCGTGTGAATACACCTTAAGGAACGCTACTGCTACAACTGCACAGGGCAAGGCCACTTTGGTCACCAATGCCACGAAGAAAAGGGGCAATCCAAGTACGGCCTACACCATTTCTTACGACGACCCTCACGAATCTCAACTTCAGAGTAGATAGTCAAGGAAGTTCAGGCGAGCACCACCGAAACAAGCAGAAAGGAGGCAAGCGCAGCCGCAAGCGGAGTGCAACGAAGGCAAGACGTGCAAGAAGACAACCAAAGGGAACGGCCTCACCAACAATACGATTCAACAGCACCAAAAGAATGACGGCGGCTACGACAGCAAACCTTCTGTGAGCAACAGCGGAGGCTCAGAAAGAAAGAAAGAACAAGAAGCCGCTTGCAGCCGAAAAATCGATGCGACTTTCCAAATGGCGCCTACCGCGATTGGGGATATACCTGGCCACAAGCGGACGCAATGTTTCTACACGTCGACAGCTCCCGTCGACAAACTGAAACGACTCAACAGCATTTGATGTTGACATAGAAGAAACATCAAGTGAGGACACCTGAATTTCAGGATGGCCGAGTGTTAGCGGCTCTCGAAAAAAGACGACTGACCTCAAGCTCGTGCCACCACTCGCCTGGCGCACCGTTCTTTTTGCTAAGTAGGCGTACCTGCCAGACGTATGTGAAACGCTCCGTTTCCAACCTTTCACTGGTATCCCGTTTCCCGTGTCGAGGCGCTAACATACATATATATATACGCATATATACATGCACGGCGTACTCAGAGAGCTCGTCTCAGCCGCTCTCCTGCGAAAACTACTCAAAGCAACGAAGAAGGCTTAGGGCCGTACTGGGTCTGGGCCAGGGGCCCATTCCCAGGAAATTATTGGTTTGGGATAATTAACTTGTCAATTATTTTTCCGTAACAGCTTTTCTAATATCGTGTTTAAGGGCATGGTTTCAATCGAAAAATTACTCAGCATCATCAAAAAACACTCAATGAACAAATTGCAGAACAATAGAAGGGCACGCGAAGCATTTTTACGGCCTTCTGAGGGAACAATCACACACCTCCGACTGGAGTTCAAAGCCCCGCTTCAGCTATCGGAGCCGCATTCCGGGCCCCGGCTGCACCGCGCCCTTGTGAGAGATAGTGAAACCAACTTCTGCTGCGCCGGGCCATCGCGCGACGCAGCGGAGGCTGGTTGCACTATCTCTCCACCGGGGCGCGGTGTCATCCGGGGCCCGGATGCGCTCCGAGTGCAAACCGGAAGCGCAAAAGCCCGTCGAATTTGTGCGGTTCTCAGAGCCGTAAAGTGCCGCGTGCAACTTCTATCGTTCTGCGGTGAACGTAATGTTAGTGTTTTTTGTGATCCTGAGCAATTTTCTAGTTGAAACCGTGCCCTTAAACACAATATTGCAAAAAAGTTAATTACGCAAAATATACTAACAGCTTGAGTATCCCGGACTCATGTAATTTTTCGCCAAATGGCCCCCCGGGCCCCGAGACTAAAACGACAGAAGCCTACGCCTACGATTGCGATGAGTAGTTTCATGGGATCGATTTGGCCTGAGTTGCCGCTGGAGCGCCCTGTTTTATTTACGTATATCTCAATATATATATCTCTTCGCCAAGAACAGCAGATCTTTCTGTTGCTAGCAAAAGACTCCGGAAAGAGGGGAGTGTGATATCAGAATATCATATTGCAGCGGGCAGATCCAAACATTGTGGGGTACTCTCACCCTCTCTCGCAGGGCGACGTACCTTCGCACCTCCTGCCATAACCCGAGTTTATTAGCCAATTCCGGCAGAGGGATCTCTAGCCCGTAATTCTATACCGAACAAGCCGCAGTTACTCCCCGTTCCCTTCGAGTTCCCTGCTTGCAGACGCAAACCCACCATGTACTCCTATACCACCGGCGCCAACATCTGCCGTGGGGTATCTCATACTCGCATTCACAGATGGAAGGGCATCTCTCACTAAAGCAAAACAAAACAAGAAGGCCCGGGCGTGTTCAGACACGAAACTATATGTGCTCCTTTAACCTCTAAGCTGACAGTGTGGTGGAATCTACCGGCTCGCGGGGCCAATAAAGCGCTTTCCTTTTCGTCACCTGAACCCACTGTCCCCACGTGAGTATGCTAGAAGGCTCGATCACGTGGCGAAATTTAGACGCATCACCGGTCTAACGAGCACGTAGCTTCCACCGCACTGTCAGCTGAGGGGTGAACGGAGTATTGGGACGGCAGCAATAGCGGAGGCCCTCTGTGGGGACTTGGACCGAAAACCGTCTTCTACTATCCCCCGAACGGGGAGCACAAAATCAGGCGCCGGTTGTGTTCGACGTAGCGTGAAGGAAGCTCGAGTATCTCTAGACGGAACGGCGTGCGAAGGGCGTTGGCAACATCTGGTTCCGAAGGCCACCCAAGCACCGCCAAGACCGAGAAAGACGATCCGCATTTGTTACTGCGTATTTCCTTGTTTCTTCCACCCCCATGCGGAGTCAAGCAATACCGCAGGACCAGCAGTTGCCGCCTCCAGCAGTTAGCGATGCTTTTTGTGCCTACTATCGCAAGTTGCAACGCTCGCTTGTTGGGGTCTCGAGATGGCGCTATTGATTCCGGGTTTCGGTGCGTAGACGGAACCATACTCCGTATTTTTAGCATGAGATGGACCGAAGCGAACGTTACGAGCCGTCCAGGTCCATTCACCGCTGAGTGTGTGTCACGTGGCCTTCCGGTTTGGCGCAGAAGCGAGCGGGGAGTACAGTCACGTGACGGACGCGCAGCGCTGAATTGACTGGGATGGATCGTTGCCTCGGCTGCGCTCCGTTTGATCGTAAAACGGAGCGTAGGGGTTTCGAGGGTGCGGAGGATCTGACTTGGAACGTGTTCTTTGACAGTATTGCCGCTGCGCGGTAACCACTTGTTGTAGTTACTTTTGTTGGCATTCTTATGAGTGTCTGAATTGTTTCTTATGTGCGCTGGGGTTCGAGTGGCGCTACATCGGGGCCACTAGAAGTTGGGGCATCTGTTCGTGATGAAGAATACCCTTGGGGACGATTCTTGGCCTGACCGATGAGCTTCCGTTTATTCTCCTTTTGTCCCTCTTTGATTGAGATCAATGCTGGAACAAGTTTCGATCGGAAGCATTGGTGGGGTCTGAACGTTTTGTTACGTAGAGAACGACGACTTCAAGTGGATCGTTGCCTCAGAAAAGAAAGGGTGGTTGTGCACCACGGCAAGTGTGACAAATTCGGAGCGAATATCAGGCCAGAATACTGTTGCGGGTCACTTCGCCGTGGAAATATGTACTCAAAACGAGAATACGCTAGCTTACGTACACTCGCAGCGCATAACATAAACAAAATATTATAATACCGTATTTACAGATAAGCAACGTTTGTTTATCGATAGAGGCACAGTTGGAAGGTCAAACAATGTTACTTTTGATACATTCAAAATCAGTCTGTCAGTGGTATTTTCCAGAGCTGCTGCGTTTCT
This sequence comes from Ixodes ricinus, assembly GCA_037355805.1. Taxonomy (NCBI): domain Eukaryota; kingdom Metazoa; phylum Arthropoda; class Arachnida; order Ixodida; family Ixodidae; genus Ixodes; species Ixodes ricinus. Next base: position 75,175 of record JAZHYW010006480.1, on the reverse strand, counting down.
CTGCACAATCTAACAACCCTTGCTGACAAACTCTTCGTGGCTGTCAAAAGTGCATATACGTATGGATGGTCAAAACGAAATAGACTTTGCGCGCGAAGTCTGTTTTGTTTTGACCATCCATGCAATTGGTTGAAACTACCAGTGCCCGCGCAGAGATAACATTAATACTAAATAAACAACCCAATATTATGAAACCTGCAAACTGGAAACTTCAAAAATACAATAATATAAAACTGCCAAAACCTTTTCTTCAACACAGGGCATCCTAAAAGTCGTTTACTGTGATCTACAGAGCCAATCGTGCGAATAAAGCTGTAAAAACAAAATACAAAAAAGTCGGGCCTGCTGTAAAATTAGGTAAAAATTGTTACATTACTTATGTTTATTCAACCTGTACTAATAGTGTTTATTGATAAGGCATTTTGAGTGACCTAAATGAGAAGCAGAGCGAAGAATCAGGATTGAGTAAATAATAACACAGCCGGTGTTATCTACGAAGCAAAATCTAACTAATATTATAATTGATATTTTAGTTCTTTTAAAAACACGAGAATTGTAGGCGATTTTGAGAGAAAAAAGAAACGCGTTTTTTTCCCCATTGCTGAAGTATTATGCTTATCGCAAAACAATCCGTCTCTACCCAAATGCATTCCTAGCAATCGGGAGCACATTCCAAAGTTTCACAACTTACCGTTATTATTTAGAAGCTATTTCCAGAAATATTTAATGAGCGAATGACGCCCGTTCCAAGCAGCAGATGCCATTTATCTCCACGTATTGGCGGATTTTGCTGTCCGTCGTTTTCTAGTATAAAAGCTTCCAAAATATCTTAAACATTTTTAATCAGATAACCGCAAGTTCTGAAACTGCAGCATCCGGTTTTCACTTGATAGTTCCGCTGCTGAACGGAGAGCAAGCGTTCCCCCATGCGTACTTTATGTTGCTGTGAGGAAACACCGTTCTCGTTTCTCCCAAACACTAATGTTTAGACCGTTACAAACAAATTTCAAAACTGGTTTGTCAAGTAATGCGCATAACAACCTATGTGGCTTCTTGAAAGCTTCCATCAGACTCGACAATTAAGAGACTCCTCTGGGAAAAGAATATTTATAAGACGGAATATTCGACGGAATGGGCTTCCACAGTGAACTGCGGTCCTTCTATGTGATCTGCGGGGAATACAATGCATATGGATTTTTTTAAAGTTTGCAACTGAGCGATTCCTTTTGGGTTCATGCGGCTTTTCGTGAATTATCTTACAACAATCGGACAATATCTTATCTTCGTAACGATTCATCTTGCTCATTTGAGTGCACTCTATTGTAAAAGTCCCACTCAGCGCGCATGTCCCATTTCAAAACAGCTCATGCTCGCAAAAAAAAAGGCTATTTTTTTGTTATCTTATCACAGCCCGTAGGTGAGGCTAATTACCAAAACAACAACGTTCAAAGCATTTGAAGTACACTAATAAATGATTCCTGCAACCATTTTCGACAAAGTACATGATACATGTATTCCAAGTCTAAAATGGCCCGCTGGTTGTCTCGTTGGTCCAAATATGCCAATCAAGCCGCGTTCAATAGGCAAAAAGTTTAAAGTACAAAAAGAAATCATTACTAAGCCGGTGGTGACGTTGAATAGTCTCTGCGGTTCTGAGTGACTGTTGATACTGCAAAAAGTAAGATATATTAATAAAAAATGACGACTTTTTTTATACGATTTATGCAAATAAGCATATCAGAACTTACACAACTCTATATAGTTCAGATATATAGTTTCACATAATGTTCTAACGTGTTTTTTTAACGCTAGTTTTTTTTTTAAATTTTAGTAGTGGATTTTTGGAAAACATACACGGTAAACATTTCTAGCTTCTGGTGCATGTCGTTAACCACGGAGCCTTTCCTAGAAAGAACGCCTGCCTACCTAAAAAACAAAGTCAACTTTTTTGTTACAGAAATGAGTTAGGCGCCTTCGATGTAATCAAGAGAGCAGCGTTCTTTTTTTTACTTTCTGAAAAAAGAACAGGGGAGAGTCGGAGGACCAAGTTATATAGAGACGGCGGGTTATCATTACACCATTCCCCTAGGACGCGCTTTACTTACAATCTTGCTGCAGATATTACAACCAGTTTCTTCATACTTTATGAGGTTTCCAACAACTATTCTTTCTGTAATATTTTTTTTCTCCGCAACGTGGCGTTAATCCTTCACGATGTCACCCACCCCCAACCACCCCAGGCTACGGTCAAGATATAACTCCCACTTTCTGAAAGGCGGCGATAGTTGTTCTCTTTTTGTTTTCTCTAGACCCACAGTGTCACTTATAAGAAGCAAGTTTCAGGACCCGAATTACCATCCTAAATTGCCCTAATGAATATGCAGTGACTCCCTTTAATTTTAGCTTCAATCTTCCTTTTTTCTTCTTTCGATTCCTTTCCGTACCGTGTGGCGATCGCTCCTTTTTTTCTCCTCCCACTTAGAATTAAGGAGAAGAGGTCTGAGAAGGAAACCGCGCAACGAGAACGTATTGGAAGCAGGGTAACGTGTTCTCGGTTTTTGCGAGCTCTCCAACTTCTCAGGCAAAGCGGGGAAGTTTGCTCCTTCCTTCGAGTTGGTGCGCTTTCTTTAGAGGAAAGTATAAGAAAAACGATTATTTGTTCTCTGTAATATTCTTTTTTTTCCTTCTGGTTCACGCCTGTTCTTGTGGTGGTGGCGGTTCGTAGCTCAAAGAGGAGAATAACGAGGGCTGTGTAAGTTAGCCCACGAGTAAAACTGACAAGTCTTAAGCCTCGAGATAAATTTGCTTTACGCTTCTTTCTTCTTGGTGCTCTCGCGAGAGTTTTAGGTTGTTTCTCCGGTTTAACGAGCCAAGAAACTCGCTTTTAGGTAGATTGTGTTTTTCTTAGTTGTAGACTTTATTTTATTTTTTCGTCTAACGGGGTTTGCTAACTAGGCAATTACGACGCTGAACGCTCGTTATGTTTCTTTATTGCAATCATAGCGCGTACGTGAGAGTTTCCTTTTAGATCGACGTCTTTTTTTACGGTTTGGTAACTACGTGTAGTTTGGAGCCGCGAAACTTGACCGTGCTGTTCTGAGAAAATCTCAGGGAGGACTGAAGCATAATTTGTTTTAGGAGCGGCTCTAAATTTTGACTGTGTCTAGGGAACAACGGAAAGTAAATGTCTCTTAACGACCTCATTTCCTTGCTCATACATGTATTATTAGTGAGCTAGGGCTGCTAATCTTGTTTAGAGGAAGGCGCGAACAAACGTGAATTTCGAAATTTATTAGTTTAGAAAACGAATATGATAATCGAACAATGCATGCCTTTTTTTTTTATGTGTGATCACTTGCATCTTTCACATAAAAAAATATAGCACGCAAATGCGCGTTTTTGTCGTTAATACACAAAAAAACTTTCAGCCTTTCCACTCTGATGGAGAGGGAAAACCAGCATAGCTGTACAATGGAAAGTAATGGCCGGCCGCAAGTCGGCAAGCCAGAATGGAAAGGCTGCCGCCATCTATGAGCGACGGCGTCAATCAAATACGTGGCTTGCCGCCGTCGCTCATAGATGGCAGTAGGTGTAAAGAGTTTGGTGTCTTCATTTTTTGCGGGGGACACGATCCTGGGGAAACTAGCCCTTAACAGCTCAGCGGTAAAAGTGTGATATCCTTGTACATAGCATTATCGCGTCATTTCATTAGTTTTTCCAAAATCAGTGTCTATTGCATGTATACTTCAAGTCAGCACAAAGTAAAATTTATGTGTACACACTTTTTAAGGTCTTAGAATGACCGGAAATTGTAGAAACGTTACAATTCTTGGGGAATGAAGCAGGTCGTGTTGTTGCAATGTTGACATATAGACAGGAATGAATCATCCTTAATAAAATTTCCTCTGATTTTTTTTTAACTCTGTGGTGCAGGAAAGTAAATCAAGATCACATGTGATTAAGTGAATGAACAGGAGCCGTTGAGTACTGTTGAGGTAACGTAACGCATTTATTTCGAGAATCAGTAACGGGCGACGTCTTTAGTTACTTTTTGAGCTAGTAACGAGTGACGGTATTTGGTTACTTTTGTGGGTACCCTTTACATGTCTGGTGAATACCGACGTGAAAAGGGAGCTGAACGCATCAGATCGTGTCTCATTATTTTCGCACATATGATCCGTTTTAGTCTTAGCCTCTGGATTCACGTAGTGCCAGAACTTCCCGGGTTTATCCATGAGAAATGTGTTCTGTGTGACAATGAAAGATATCGAGTTTAAAGTGCCCACAAGTTTCTTGCTTGTTTTTAAGCGACAATTTTATGTACAAGCCTGCAGAGTTTCGTCCTTGTCTCCTGTCGTAACTACGCTCGCCAAAAATGGAAAAACCGAAATAACTCTTCGTCTCTCCCCTCTTGCCGAGAGGAGAGGAAGTCTGGACTTCTTGTCCACGGTGCCGGGCAAGTGAGTGAAGACGGCGGCCCTAGCGCCCCGCCAAGAATTGCGCAACAATGTGATAATCATCGTGTCGTCTGATTGAAAGACTTGTTTTCAAACACTATTCGCTTTATGCGAAATCCCTCTTTCGCAGCATCCAGTTGCTACGCATAATATTGGATGGTTTTAGAAAACTTCCACCGCCGTTACTCACTCACTTCACAGATCTCTGGTGGCAGTCATCAGTGGCATCCACGACGTCAACCAAGACGGCTATGAGAATTCCCCACGTCGGACCTCCGTCCTCAACTACATGAGTGCACCATTCCACTAGCATTGCCCGACCGCGCTACAGCTATCGCTTTCGTTTGTTCGCACATTGTAGGGGATTTTTTTATTTTTTTAGTTTCTGCTTAATTGTTTATTATTTGCATTTTTAATACCATCTGGATTTTGTGAACACACATTTCGGACACAACCTATTCCTCTCTTCGCATGAATGACACGTCTTGCAATCCACGGATTATTTTATTTTGGGAAGAAACTGTCGTATACAAAATGCCGTCAAATCCGAAATGTGGTTCTACAAAGCGTAAGTGCCGGCACGTTCTCGATAAAGCAAATAAAATGTATCATAATAGCGCTCCATGGAATTGAAAATACTCACGTTACCGGCGCACTCATTATTTCGGATTATCCCACGCACTTGACTGGCTAAAGCACCAGGACACATGTTTGAAGACGTGTGTACCATTTTGTGATCGGATAGGCATTCACAGGTCTCACATTTAGAAAAAAGTTAACTCAGGCGTCCAGAAAACAAAGATTCGATAGAATACTGTTGGTGTTGAGGATGATGTTTTAGCGTGATATGTTATCACGTGAGTCAGGTCATAGCAGAATGAAAGTTCCTGCAATTGTTCACATCACAAAACGTCCGCTTCTCCAAGAGAAAGTGTCTGCCAATCAATGCCTGGCAGATTAAAATCACACAAAAGCAAAATATTATTTTGACGATGCATAGTTGTGTTGCTAAAGTTGCACAGAGCCAAAAGATAGTAGAGAGGTGAGTTAGGGGTGTGTAGAAGGCTCCAACCACTACAAATCAACCATTTAATTTAGTTTTCACCCAGAGTGTTTCTAGTTTATCGACTAGTTATAGTACAGGGATGTATTTTTTAATGAGCACGGCTACAAGCGCCACCCCCCCCCCTACACCCCGCCCTGTTCTTTCTTTTCGCAATGCAATATAATTTGGTGGCGTACGTTTAGTGACAAATGTCCTTATATCAGTAATTGCAAGAATGTCTCTTTCATGTTTCAATACAATACTTTCAAATAGAGTAACTTTATTCAGAACACCCCTAGCTTTAATGTTTCTTTTTTACATTGAACTTCCTCCAGGTTCCCTTCTCCTGTCACTTATTATTAACCCTAGTCGATACAGGATACATGTATACCTTTCCAAGCTATTTTGTTTCCAGGAGTACAACGCATCGTTCGCTTTCAATTTGTCAAAGACCAAGTTTACTCTTTCCCCCAGTCTTTTTTCTTCGGCAGCAGAACTCCACATGGTATTTTCTTTTCTAATTTCATTAACCTTTTGAAACAAAATCTTCATTAACGCTGATTACTGTATATTTTAGTTTTTAAAAATTTTCAGGATTGAAATTTTGTTCCAAAATTCCGCAAGCCTGACAATAACTGGTCGATTTCTGTCCACTAACCTTTTACCAAGTCTACGAATTCTTTCTATAGACTTAATTTTTACGTTGAGTTTAAAACCAAACGAATCATCATTCACAATTTGCATTATCACATCCTCGCTCTCATGTAGTTATTTCATAATTCCTTTAATCATTATGTTATAGATATATTAATTATATCAACCTTGCGATCACTGAACGCAGTTTTTAACCTATCCAGTCTTTTTCTCGTTTCATCAACGAGCTCCATTGTTTTTCAATAGCCAGAGGCCTGTTCAGTGCTCATTTCTGTTTCGTAGAGGAGAACCTGCTGATAGTTAAAGTGGTTACGCTTCAGCGGAGGAGGTGAAACTGCAGTTCTGTCTGCTGCGGGGCCGAGACTTTCCGAGATCGATAGTTTAGGTCTGAGGATGAAGTGGCCCAGCGATGTCGTACAGCTCTTAGCACTCCATTTGCGCCAGCAGCGCTCTTCCTCGTAAATAGCTATCGCCAGCGCTCTCGAAGGTGCGTTTTCCTCGACATCTATGGATAGTTTCAGTAACATACTTCCATGGGCAGACAATCACATGAGCACTGCATGACTACTCGTGGACACGGCAACAAGAGACACACAGTCACTACGAAAACCGTACTTACCGTCACCAACTTCATGTAATATATGGGAGCATGTTAGGCATAGTCAAAGCGTGTTTGTCGTGTCCACTGAACTGAGCAGCCCCAGGTGTCTCTCTCATATGCAGCTAGCTGGTGGTATCTAGGTTGTCATGTGACGTCCCCGTGCTCCATGCAGATGCGTAGTAGAACTTGTCCATGCTCAGCGGCAGTGACGCGGCACGTTGCTCGGTCGGCGAGTGATTGTCAATCTTCTGCAGTCGGCCAGCTGCCGTTGTCGGCGTAGCCCCTGAGATGATGTAAAAGCAACCGAGAAAGACCGGCGTGATTATTGGGAGCCTGCTAGGCACACTAACAGCGCGGTTGGCGTGTCCATGCCGACGTCACTTTTCTGAACTTCAATAATACAGGTTATTGCCAAACACCAAATAATATTACCTAGAGTAGAACCATCTATACCCACACACTAAAGCACACACTTTTTTATGACAGTTCTCAACCACGCGAGGAGCACCAAAACGGAAGAAGAATTTGCATTCTGACAACTCCCCTTGTTGATGTGAGAAAACAGAAGCAGCTGAATCTCTGCCACTAAAGCCTTGTTTCAATCAGTCAGTCGAATGCAACCACACTCTGCTTGTATGAGGATTGTAGAAGATATAATACGAAAGACGTGAATAGGGATGTATTGAGCCGCATTGTTCTTGCGGGTTGGCACGACAAGCTAGGAGGGAGATACACAAAGTTGATGAAATGGACAAGACGAGTTGGTAAATCGCCCATTGTACAAAACAACTATTACCACACGGCTTGCAAGTTCGTTATCTCTTTGCGCACCCTTTGCGTTTCTTTACCCCCGAACACGCCCACGTCCTTTTGTTTTCCCCGACCTCAACAAATGGCGGCGCGCTTCTGGCTGCTTCGTCATCGCGCGTTACTTACGTGTTCCAAATGGTTGCCTTTAATTGGCATGCTCCTCCTTGCGTTACGATGCGCAAAAGATGCGTTTTGAAACACTTGCTCGCCGTATAACATCAAAACGTCAACTTTCTACACCAGCGTTAAAAAGTCTACTTTCATAGAGGCTACCATAGCCGAATAGACGCGGAATGAGAAGCTTGTTAACCATTCAATATGACAAGCCACTACTCTCCGCGATACGAAAATAATCCGCTAATAAAACGCATATCTCGCCGAAGCCTTAAAACTCGTCTTGGCTACAGCCTTTCACGGTTGGTCCGCGGATCAATTTGATACTGCGGCGGGAGCGTGGTAGTGTTTAGTTGACACCTTCTTCACTTGCGTCCGACCATAAAAGGGAAATGTTCCGACAGATTGCAGGTTCCCACGATTGGCTGTACGTCTGCGCTGTTTTATCAAGTAGCGCCTCCTTTGTCCACTTATTTTTGGGTTCTGCGTGAATCTTGTGGTAGCAGAACACCTAAAAGGTTCAAGCTTACCGATGAGGAGACACAAGGTTCCAATTTAGGCGATGATGATACGGTGCGCGCAGAAGAAAATGTAAAATAAATATCTCTTTTGCGCTGCTAGGCTCCGATTTCTAGGCTATCGTCAATCGAATATCTACTGAAGACGACAAAGAGGACGTTACTGTCGTACTGTGAGCTTCTCATCAATACCAAGGGCCTCCGTTTAATGACGGTGTCAGTACAACGTCCCCTATACTAATACCGTATTTTGCGGACAAAAGACCGCGGTCAAAGCATTTTTAAAGTTTGAAATCTTACGTTTTGAGAACTTTCTACATGGGCGAACTTTACCGGATTTTTGTTTAGAGATGCTCGTATGACAAGTTTTGTCATTTTGCAAAGGACAGATTATAGGTATTCACTTTTCTCGATACGAACTTTTTGTGCGCTAATAAATCAGGCAAGTTTTTAAGGCGTGCTCTGTAGGAGAATATTTTTACGTACAAGCACTGCTTACGGTAAGAAACATGCACCAGGTGCGGATTACCTAAGTAAAGCACTCGTTTAATGAGCCGAAATTTACCTTTGCGGACTATACCTCCGGTGCGGACTGTCGTGGGGAAAATGTAGTATACTGATGTGCTCGAAGACTATTTTCGTTGCATATATCAGGGCGAAGTGTCCATTTCTCGATCCGTCTTCGCCATCTCAATGAAAGTGATAAGGAACGATAGCGCATGAAGACCAAGTTCGCTAAGGCCTGCCAGTCAAAGGCGGCACCACAGCTCGGCGCCTAGGTAATGTAGCACTCAAGTTCACCCAATGAGCCGGACGGTCTGCCTCAGAGCTAACAGTGTCGCGTATCTGCAAACGGAAACTAGACGCGTTGTACCGTTCTGTCTTCGCATCCTCTGTGATGTCTCCTTGGAAGTGGCCAGACTAAAGCTCCGGACTGAGCGGGGAAAAAAGAAGGAAAGACAACAGCAGTCCTAGGCCGGGATTCATGTAACGAAGTTTGCGGCAAACTGGGACGAATGGTCCCGCTTGGAAACTGAATACCCCGAGAGCTTACTCGAGCAACGCGAGCCGCGGGCTGCCCGCATTTGCGTGCATAATGCATGAGCTGTCTACGACTCAGTCGTAGCTGTCCGCGTAGAAGCTCGTCCCCGCACGTCGCTTGCTACCATGCTGACAGCGGAGTCAAAGCTACGTGACCGCTCCACCAATCAGCGACCAACTACAATCACGTGACACCACCCTCCACCCACGCCAAAACTGGAAGGGTGTACATTCACATGGTAGGCGAGCCGTATTTTGGATTGGTAAAACTATACTCCGTTTACCTTGTGATAGACTGCGGCGGACGTCACAAGCAGACTGGGACAATCTAATGTCGCGTGAGTGTCACGTGACAATCGGAAGTGGTGGCGAGACGCGAAGGACGCTTGGTCACGTGATATATGTTCACAGCAACTGGATGGGCTGAGATGGCCGGTAGCGTTCGCTGAAGTTCATCGGAAGGCGAAGCGGAGTAGAGCAAGAACCCTTCGTGGCATTGTCAGTTTAGACGGAAATGAGGCAGTGCTCGCTAACTGAATCCACAAGAACCAGCCACGCAGGAGAGATAACGTTTCACAAGGCTTTTGCCGGCACCGGATGAGTCGGCCGTAAGGGGAAGTTTTCCCCGCGATACGTAGTTTGCGGGAAGCGCGGGCGGTCTCTTCGTATGTACCTCGGAGTCTTTGTTCGGTGTGCATTTGTTTGTGGTGTTTTGGGCTGGGAAGTTTCAGGGAGGAACGCTCGGTCGGGGTTGACTCGCGTTGCGGGCGGGAGATTCGCGTATACTGGAGACGTGAAATTACGCGTGGAAGTGCGGTGCTCGCGAGGAGAGCGAGGAGTGTTTAGCCGTTACGGCGGAAGGTAGATCATTTCGGAAAGTGGTCGAGAACTTTGGAGGTACGACGGAGGTGAAGGTAGCTCGTTTGAGGTGGGGTTTTATGCTGCTTCTAGGCCTTCGGGTAATTGAGAGTAACGCAGCAGTTTGATGTGTTGTTGGAACACATGATGCGTCGCGGAGAAAGAAGCAAACATGTTACGGTAAGACGGACGTAATAATTTCCCGATTGTGCAAGTGAAGTTTGTGTGAGACTTGTATTTATCGCAACAAACATTATCGATCTCAGCCCCTCTTTCTCATATTAGCCACGTTCCTGATGTCCGCTAGGACTTTAGATTACAATATATAATTAAGTCTCATTTACAGTAATTGCATTCAATTATTATCAATTCAAAAATATATTATAAAATTTTGTAAGTTATTGTACTACCCATGGTAGGAAACTCAGTACAATACACTTAAACGTAATGACAGAGTTCGCTTCGAAATAAAAATGACTGATTTTGAGAATGCCCAACAAATTATTCGAGGGGTTCAGAAGGAAGGTGTCTTTTATTTTATATTATAGCAGTTTCACATGGAGAGGCTGCTACAACAGATGTTAGAAACCAATGACATTGACGGAGATTCGCAGATGGACGACCCCGAGACTAAGGATCACGAACCGGTAGATTTTTATTTCTCAAAATATTATCCACATTTTCTACTGAGTATTCTATAGAGTTACCAATAAGATACCATCTAAATGAGCAAGAAAAATAAAAATCAAAATGATTTAATTCAGATCAGTTTTACTGTAATAATTTATATCAAACCTTTCCCTCAGTGCTACTTCCGAAAATATCGTTTATTTAGCGGTCTTCTATCATTCGATCCTTCATATAGGCATTTCTTTTTGTAGTGAAATTAAACAATCCTCAACCAAGGAAGCTGCATTTCAGGCTGAACGTGAGAAAAATATCTGAGCATAACAAAGGGTTGAGCTTCTTTTTTCCCTTACTTTCAGTTCGTAATACGAAACGTCCTATTTCAAACAAATCAAAACGGGAAATGATAAAGAAGTAAAGCTTTTTAACTACCTAAAAAACTGAGTCGTTTTCGTTTTTGAGCAGGTTTTAATCAATATAAAGTTGTTAATTAAACGCCACTAAGTTAGAGTAACTAATTATTCCGCATGGTTTTCGTTGATTTGACCAATTCATAAATAAATATTTTGAGTTAAAATACTTCTAATTTTCTAGCTACTGCGAATTATATCAAATTTGTCTGACCTAAATTTGAGAAAATCTGACTTATTCGATTTTTTTAAACATTATTTTGTTTCACTTTGCTTTACACTACATCATAACAACAGTGATCCAATACAGTCAAAAACAGCTTTAGAAACCCAGGACATGTCGAGTCCCGAGCATTTTACTATCGCTCCACATATAATGAGATTCTGGCTTTCGCCCATAAACATAATAAAGCCATACTTTGCGTCTCTTAAGTTGGCAGTGGCTCCAGGAATTCGCCCCGCCCTACATTTCTTAATTTTTTAATGACTTTGCGGAACGCAAGTTCGTCTGCTTCTTTTGCAGGCGTTGTGGTGACTTCAGAAGGCCGAGCTCTGATTGAGGGATACTAGATAGACCCCAAGGCAGCTTGCTTTGAGGTATCCACTGTATCCTTCAATCAGAGCCAATCAGAGCTTGGCTTGGTGACGTCAGAACGCCGAGCTCTGATTGACTGTAATTGAAGGATACTAGGTACACCTCAAGAACCAAAGCTAACCAGAGCTTGGCATGGTGAAGTCAGACCGCCAATCTCTGATTGACTCTGATTGAAAGATACCAGGTATGTCTCAAGGAAGCTTGGTTTGAGGTCTGCCCAGTATCCTTCAATCAGAGCCAATCAGAGGTCGGCGTTTTGACGTCACCACAACCCCAGCAAAAGAAGCAGACGTAATTTTGCTCCACATAGCATTCGGATTTCATACTGTACTTGCCTTGTTTACGAAGGCAGGACAGTTTCAGCTCGTAGAGAAACAGGCACCTTTCACGCGGACGACTTAAGTATGAGCCCCTGTCATGACTCAAACGAGGACAGTTAGCCAGTTTGCGATCTTAACGGTAGACTTCAAAACGGCCGGCAGAAAGTAAGCGAGAAGAGAGAGAGATAGTGAGTAAAAGGAAGAGACTCAAAGTATGAGAGGAGGTAAAGCGACCAGTTTTGTAGGAAGACCTTCTGTAACTCGAAGCAGAAGAATAAAAATGAGCCCGCCCGGATTCTATTTTCGCCGGCGACGGAGGCGCAGTCTCACCCCACGCGCGGCGCCGCTAAACATAGTTTTGGGCGGCACGGACTCCAGCCCTCAGAGCAGTCCTCCTAACGGAGACCCACGGCGTCTACCCTAGAACTTGCTCTTCGTGGCCGCCGCCTCATTTTGGTTCCTGATGTTGCGTCCGGATTCTTGTTGAGTTTGTTCAAATGTGCTGAAGCGCAAAGTAGAGACGCGGACTACAACACTGAAGAAAGAGTGAGTAAGCTGGCGAGCTGGTTGATGTTACGCATATCTGAAGTAACCGGAGACGACGCACGAACAAGGGGACAAACAGAAAATGTCTCAAGTAGAGACGTTTTGTGTTTGTCCTCTTTTCGTCCGTCGTCTCCGGATTTCTTTTTTTTTTTCAAATATGTGATTTCAGCACTGGCTTTCTAACCTGTGACGCGTGTTTGAATGTGTGACATTGTACGTGGTACGCTGCCGTGTCGCGTTTTCTTTAATTTTATCGGAAGCAACGTGTCGTCGTCCAACTGATCGAGTTTCGTGCTTGCCATCACATGCAGCTTGGGTTGCTACTTCCACTATTTGAAATCAAATCCGAATATGAAACATGGAAGGAGCGTTGGTTAAAGAAGTGTCAATAGAGTTGTCTACGCTATTGTTTTACACTAATTCAGCCTGGTTGTTTAGAAAGCAGGATAATATATATAGCCAAATCTCCTATAAAGCACTCTCGTACATAATAACGAATTCCATGCTTCGGTCACACCTAAGCTGAAAATGCGGTGGGAGCTGAGTGCTCGCCAGACCAATCAGCCGCCTCCCTTTCGTCACGTGACCGGGCTCTTTTCGCGTGGCTATTTGTGGGGACGTGACTACGTGGCGAAAATGAGATGTGTTAGTGGTCCAACGTTGAGGGTGATTCCAATGCAATCTCATCTTAGGGGTGAACGGAGCAGAGCTCTGTTTTTTTATCTTTAAGACTATCGCGTTGTAACGCTAAAAGAATGTTAGTTTTTATGACACCATTAAATGTAACTGTTCTATAACAAAATGATCATTTTTTTGTAATTATGGCTATTTTAATCTCACATAGCACATTTGCATCACACGGCGCAGAGATGGTCGCAGGCAAAGCTTACTGACTGTTGCTCAGTTGTTCAAAGTCTAAGGTTCTAATGTATCTTGTTAGAAGCAGTCTTAATATCTACCTTAATTTAAATTATTATTCATAAAATAATTTTGCTGAAAAATACATGCTAAAAAGGCGGGCTGAACCGTATGCATAAGACAGTCTATGGTACCTCAAAATGCAGTGCAGTCACAAAGCGATTAGTGTTCTCTCATTTCTAGTGATAGAGGCACCAGGTGATGTATTCACTGTTTTTTTTTCTCTCCGCAGATTACCCTCGTATATTCAGAACTGCCATTTAAGTGGCATCGTGTTTCTGGACTTTGGAAGCACACCGTCATTCCTCGCACAATAAATTTGTGAACGCCTCCAAATGTTAGCCAAATTGTTGACGGTTATTGTCCAGTGACTGACCGTACGTTCCATCAAAACTATGGTGGTCGTCGACCTCGAACAGGGACCCACAGTGACACACAGTGAAGTTGTCGAATCAAGTCTGCCGTTCACCTCCACTGACGCGTCCCTCGCCAACGCTGAAGAGTGTCAGGACTTGTACCTACAGTCCGTCTCCAGGCTTGACACCTTAGACAGAGCGTGCAACGAGATGCGATACATCCTCAAGGACATGGAGCTTATGGAACGCCGGCTCAGCGATCTCAAGGACAGACATTCCAGCATCACCAAGAAGATTAACATCGCTCAGATGGAACTCGACAAGGCCGACGAGACGACAGCGACGCTGTAACCTCGTGGTATTTGGTCTCAACGAAACTGAGCCCGATCCAGAGTCGTGCGAAGACCTCGTGTTGAGCTTGGCCCGCACTTACCTCATGATGAACCTCACGAGGGACGACATCGTCAGCGCTTATAGGTTGAAGTCGGCATCTTTTCCGCGTCCAGTTCTGGTGAAGCTTTCTGACGAAGGCAAGAAGGCACCCCTCTTGAGGGCGAGTGTCAGATTAAGGGGCACTGGGATCGGGATCAGAGAAGACTATTCTTACAACGTTCGGCAACAACGGAGGTTACTCACGAAGAAGATGCACGAAGAGAGAAGGGCAGGGAGGCGGGCCTCCTTGGACTGTGGCACTCTCAAAGTGGAGGGCAAAGTGTTTGTGTGTGATAAGTACTGCGAGAAGGTGATCGAGGTTTCTGAAGATGGTGTTCGCGTAGAAGGCGTTGGAGCGAGCGGCAGCTCCGCAGCAGACTTTTCAATCGACGCTCGATGTTTGAGCCGAGACTGGCTTGACAAACACTCCAAAATGATCTCAGAAAAGATCCGTATTCTTCACGGTAATTCCGGGTGAAAGTCGTGCTCTACTTTGAACCTATCCTACTATTGTGTTCCTTACGACACTGCTAATGTAAACAGCATGTGTATGCTCTCTTCTGTTTGTTGGCTGGGAGCAGAAGCGTGTACAACGGCATCGGCTGCATTTATTTAGAGTTTTCAATCAGTCGTCTTTCGTTGCCAGAGGACAAAGAAAAGCCGTGAATGAACGAGGGACATGGTCGAGCTTGGTGTGTACATAATACGGCTCTTATGCATTTCAGAATGAATAAACTCGGAAATATAATTTTTTAGATAAAGTACATATGTACCTCTTTTTAGCTCATATAATACGAACAGTTTTATTATTGTATAGTCTATCCAAAACGGGTTATCCATATCTAGCTTTTCTTAAACCAGTTGCAATATTAAAATAATGTTCTAAACAAATATTCATATACGCTAGTTGCTTCTTTGATGTCAAGTTCTCACAATGTACTCACTTAAAAATAGTTAACACCACTCAAACATATAGAAGTTGAAATATTTATTTATTTATTTATTGCGCGGTCGCTCATTCCTTTTGAAGCTTCTGTGTCTCTTGAGCTTTCCTGAGTCAACATACAGTCGTTGTTTACGCGTGAGTAACCGACAAAAAACTGCCATGGAGGCTGACTTGGTCCACAACAACGTATGTACTTTCGGATGATTTAGGCTACAGGTTTCCTAAAACATATCTCACACTCGATTGTTTTTTTGGTTTCCTTTATTTCCGGTGCGTTTTGTCAGAACAGTGTAATTCTGTCACCCGCAGTAATATTTGCCGTGGTCTGCAGCATATTTGCCGTGGGAGGGTAGCAGAAGACGGCAAAGCAAGCATTATCTGGGCTGCAGAAAAATCAACAGCCTGCCTATCGACCGATATACTCAAAAGTTCAGCCTGAGGATTGAGACGCCGCTACTACAGCAGCGCCTGTGTCCTATTATTCGCTTCGCCGGCACTTCTACAAACAGAATTGCAATCACCCTTAGCATAACCTTGCTGCTCGTCTGACCTATTTTGTTGTTGTTTAGAGTAACTACGCACCAGACCCGTTTAACGAATCTCACTCTAAAACAAACAAATAGGCCAATGCGTCTATTCCCACATAGTACTCCAGAAGCGTTCAATAACTGCCATTAATTAAAGCAACTCAGTAAACGACTAAGTCAGGAAAAAAAGGTGCCCATCTTGTGATTTTGTGGCCTGTTCCACCGCGTGGGTTAGCCCAGAACTTGAAAGAATTGGGACGCGTTTCAGCGGGACCCGAAACATTGGTTTGGCGAGATATGCACGTCGTGGTCTTCTCTCTGAAATGTCGTTTAAGGAAGAGGCTCTGCCTCGAGTCTTAAAATAAGCCACACTTCAAAGTAACCACTCTTTAGTCATCTTGTTGTGTGAAATCATGGTAGCCAGTTATCTGAACTTTTACATTAAATTGCTGGAAGCGCTATCTCATCCTCAATACACGTTAAACAATCCTCAAAAGAGCAAAATCATGTCACCTAAACTTATCAAAATTCACCATAAGTAAAGCTCAGAAACTCACATATTCGCATCGCGACTCTTGCCAATTGCATCCGCGCTGCACTATACTTCGTTCCACATCACGTCCGACCGAAGAAAATTCTACGTTTGATCGAAGGAAATTTTTTATATGATGGATCTTTATGGCATTTGTGGTCCTTGCGCATTTGCTATCACCGTCTAAACTAATCACGTACCCAAAGAAATAACATGCATAAAGCCTGTCCACATTCAATGTGCGTAATAATGGTTTCGTCGGTGATAACGAACGAACAAAAACGTCGCGAGCATGACCATACACTTTTTGCACTGCTCGATTGAATCAACCAGGTCTTAGGGTTGACTTCGGTTGGACCCAATGGAAAACGGAGTGGAGTCAACAAAATGAAGACGTCTGACGTGATTCTCGAAGAATAAGGCGTCGATACTCTAAAGTAGCACTCAAAAGGCTTACACTTCATAAAAAAAGTGTCTGCAGACACGATGACAAAAGTATCTGCGGACAAGCATCAATAATGCTCGAAGCATGTTTGTGTTATACATATCAATGCCTTAAAGGGGAACTCCGCCGATTTTTCGAGCTACCTAATCCAAAGGCATCATCTGAATGCGGATGGCTTCCTGATTCCGAAATGCTATCTCGTTCTCCCAGATTCACTCTAGTTAATTAAAAAAGTGATATTTTATTTGCTGCCGAAGCCGAAACTTCGTTCTCCCTAGGTTTTCCCCAGTTTTCCCCGCCACCCAAGCGTGACGTCACGGGTGGGCAGCGAGGCGCGCGGCCGGCAATCGGGTACGCTCGCGCCCGCCTTTCTCGCATCTAACAGCGGGAAAACCTGGGCGTTCGAGCTATTTGAAGTTGATAATCATTAATATTTGCACAAAGTATGACCTTGGCCTGCGTGCTGAACTGTAAGAAAGAAGAAAAAAATTGGCAGCAATGGGAATTTTGGTAAAACCGTTTTTGCAACTCGGTACGCTCAAGCCGCGGCTCGCTAGTTTCGTGAAATCGCTAGTAAATCCGTTCTCTTTTTATTAAAAGATGGCTGGCGAAGAAAGGTCGAAGAGTCGCGCAATACATTTTTGGACAAATTGCCAAAACACCAGGGAAAATGCTCGGAATGGGGGTACAGGTGCCCCACACGCTCGTACAACCTGAAGGAACGTGCCATTTAGTTTCAGATTTTCTTTAGAAAAGTTACTGTTGCAGGCGCCAGCACGTGTAACCACTCTTATAGCATGAGTATGCTCCCTGGTGCTTAAGTAATTTAGCAAAGGATCTATAGACTATTTCTGAAAAGCGCTTCTGGTCGATGCCATTTTCAGCGTTCGTGCGTGTGGCGCGTACTTTGCTCGCCTTCCAAAGCGACGAACATGTGTGTGCTGGGCTGGGACCTAACACATGTACACTGTGATTCTCATAAATAATGAAATGTATAGAATGGAATTAACTGCATTCATGTAGATCAGATGGCAGGTTACTGGTCATGAAGATCGTGTTAAAATGACAATTAAAAGAGCTCCGCAACCCAAACATCAAGATGCAATGGAATGCGTATAAAATGCACAAATACACTGTTCATCGTCAAATAAAGAATATTTGCTTGAAGGTACAATAGTGCGTAAGGTACAGAAATACATAAAAACTTTTAATTCAAAATAATTAAGTTAACAAAAGTTACTAAAAAATGTGTACCCTTTTTTTTACTTTTGGAGTAGAATGCAACGCGTTCGAACACCCATCCACGAGAGCACATGGGAAGGGGGTAATTCTATATAAGATATTTTTAATTAAGTTTTGATTTAGCACAGTTTCCATCGGCTGTAAATTTGCATGCCTCCCCTCAACGACATTAATATTTTCATGGTTTAAAAAAAAACTTTTCAGCCCTATATAAAATTTTTTCCGCAATAGATCATCACTTCTTCTGCAGAGAATATTGCACGCCAACCATTTGACAAACCAGGCAAAGGCTCTATCGTATATTAATGGAGCTCGACACCTGCTTCATAAACCTCTGCAATAGCAGACAGGAATAGCAATATGTCGAAAGTCATGTCCAAATTCAGACTTGAACTTTGTTTAGACGTTTCACTTCTCGTCTTCAACATATCGGCCGCGTGAGTGGAACTCCGAGAGTAGCCCGAGCTAGATTCAACGTCTGAAACAAACATAGTGTTTATAAAAAATAAAAAATAAATAAAAAAATCATTGAACTTATTGTGAATAACAAATATGACTGTCCAAAATGTCGACTATAGTGCTATATTGTGTACTATTTTTCTCGATATTATTAGCGCTCTTCTTTGGACGGATTTCGTGGTGGTCACAGCCGGCTTGAGTTTGCGCTTGCCGCTCTTGAAACGGTTCCAGCTGCTGAAGGATACTCAACTCGCAGCACGCGGCTATAAAGTATTCCGAGCATAAGTGAAAATGTTTCACGTGACACTAGTTCTCTCGGCACACAGCTCGCGCAAAAGCACCTTGACGTGGCCGGCCTCCATTGCTTCCGGGGAACGCTTTTTTTTCTCCCATGAAAACAAGGGTAAAAAAGAAGCTTTTTCCCGGCACTGTTTCTACACTCTATCGCGGAGCACAAATTGCTACCCATATTGCAAAGGAACTTTCAACCTTGAAGCTGCGAAAAAATAATCTCGATCGCTGGCGCCCGGAAAGCCACTTCGCGGCTGCCCGAGTCGCTCGTCCGCCTGCCCACCCGTGACGTACGCGGGTAGGGAAACGTAGGGATTTTTCATTGTTGCCAGTAGAGAGTCGCCTCCTGGAAACCTCGCGGCCGGCGTAATTTGAAAATTCAATAACTTCACGGAAAAATTTTATTTTTATACAATATTTTGGTTATCAGTTGAGAAAGGGTTTTTGATGCGGTCTGCAAATTTCCAGCCAAATCGAAGCCTACCGAAAAATCGGCGGAGTTCCCCTTTAAACATGTATTACAGATAGTGTTTGGATGCCCAGTGTTTCAGGATCATCATACGAATAACAGACGCGATTCAGACAGTGTCTTCCGACTGCATTTTGTAAGACGTGTTAGCAGTGCGACCCCGGCTTAAGTGTATAGTTGATGTAGTGGTTCTAGCGTTACCGAGTCGGATCATTCAGGTGGATCATTCAGGTGCAAGTGCCTCAAATAAACGGGTAAAAGGAAGACGAGACAGCACAGCGCTCTCTTCTCTTCCTTGTTCCCGTTTTGCTGAGGAGCTTTCACCTGAGTGAACATAAACCAAATAGAACAATTAGCTATTTTGTTGTGGCTGGGATCAAGGGCGATCTGGGACACCTCAAGTATAACCGAGTGTGCGCTGCTCTCCGCCCCGCGCCAGGTGCCTGCAATTTCCTCGGCGTCTCGAAGCGGTGCTCGTGCCAGATGTTATTGTCGCCAACCGTTTGGGAGCCATGACATGATTTATCGTTGAAGATCGAGCTTGGCAGGGTGTTTTTCGACTGTGCTCGGACGGAGAACACTTACGCGTGGTCGCCGACAGGTCACCCGATGATACGTAACACTGTGAATAGAGCTGTCACCGGTGACTGAGCAAAGCAGGACGTGTTTTCAGTATTACAGCGCTCCGTTTACAGTCTGGTGAAAGCTATTGGATCCCCACAGTTGTAAAAACTTGGGATTATTTAGCTTCACCACAGCGTTACCGAGGGCTACCATTGTCACGGTACGGCGCATGTCGACCGCTGAGGAGCATACTTCGAAGTCACAGCGCGAGATCACGGAAGCAATGGCGTCCGTACGTTTTCGCTATGCTAACATTTTTTTAATGACGCTGTAGAATGAACGACGTCGGATACTGATCCTGATGTTTTTCAGGGAGTACCTCATGTACCATGTATTAGAAGCACTGCCCTTCAAAACCAAAGCAAAAAGGGCATACACATTTTTTTCCTTAAGCAAGGTTTTATTATACGAGAGAACATGGACAGAGGACGGACAATTACGTTCTTCGTATTTTGCACTTCGACGTTTAATTTCTTTAACGTTTTGTACGCTGTAGACGAACTCATGTTTACAAACAAATCAGAGCGCCTCTAGCGGACACCACCTGCGCCGCGCATGCGCGATGGAGTGTGCGAAAGAAGCTCACCATCGCCAATAAAAAACCCACTAAAACCACTCTTTTTCGCGTTAGAATTGCTGAATCTCCGTCTTCCTGTCAATGTCTGACTATTTAAGCGGCCTCAGCGAAATTATCGAGGCTCGTTACACCTGAAAACTTCGAGGGAATAATGCGACATGGGGTGATTCATTCTACGTGCACGCCGCAGAATGGACGCTAAAGCCTGATTCGCGTGATGAGATTCAGCTCGGAATTTTCAGTCGCGACGTCGCTCGGGTTGCAAAAGCGTGAACCGTAGCTGAGATGGTCGACGTCGATACTGAAAATCTCAAGCAGAATTGTACCAATTGAATTAGGAACAACAAGTCGATTTTGGCCATCGGTAACAATGATCAACATCTACTTGTATCTACTATTTAACAACGAGCCTGCTTACCGCAACCAACCTTCAAACTTAAAAAGTATTTTGAGGCCTGCACTTCTTATCACAATTACGGAGAAAACGTTTGGTCTACGGGCCGGTGTCGTCTGAAAGAGTAGACGACAAGCAGAAAAAGTGTGAAAGATCAGACCACAGTTCGAACGACCAGGCGGCCGTTTCAACTTGAAGACGCACTGAACGTAGTCCGCAGGTGGTCCGTACAACTCGAAGGTTTCCTTCCGTTAATGTTGGTACAAAACAAATAAATCTGATGACCACAACTATCCGTGAATTCAACCAAAAGTACTTCCCGCCAAAGCAATCCGGGTCCGACGGCGTCCGGTTTTCCCTTCTCACGGCACATATCTATGTTCTCGCACGAACCGAGCGCATGAAAACTGGCCTTCGGACTTCTCTCGACTCTCTTGGTACAGTTCTAGTGGCGGCGTTTTGACGAGAAGTAGGTTTTTGTCAGGCTTCTTTCAAAACAGCGCAGGAATGCACGTCTCGCATGGTGACTTCCGCCCACAGCTCCAGAGCGGAAGTGTGCTCGACGCGCCATCACCGCGTCGTGACGTAACAAAGTGGAGTTCATGTTTATTACTATTAACACTCATACCTCATAAAGAATCTTTTGTTTTTGTGACACTTAAATCGGTGGATATCTTACATTATACATATCGCGTGATTAGGAACTACTTGGGTTTTGATCAGGAATGTGCCGAGTAGTAGAAGTGTCTTGTGCCGACAAGAAAAAGGACAGCCATATTATAAATAGAAAAAAAATACCATTGTTATAATATGCTTTCATAAGAGACAAGCTAAACTTTTTCCCACTTGTAGCCGCCAAAAGTAATATGGAGGTAGCATGTATTGATGACAATGTCTTCTCACGCGCTGCGTGCGCCCTCTCCAGGGAGTGAAGCGCGAAGCAACCCTCACCGTCGGAGTGAAAGCACTGTGCTGATCTAACGTTTCCTTCTTGTATATCTTTATTGTGGCTACTTTTGTTGACAAATATTTTTTTTTGCAAAGATAACGTTATGACTTAAATCAAGGTTTTTGGATGTTTTGAATTAACTACCGAATCTCAGGTGCTTTTAATATATTTTGACGATCTCAGAAAATTTTGTGTAGATTAGTAGTGATTCAGAATGTTCCCGTACGAAATCAGTGTATGTTTTTAGATTTTGTTTTTCTTGTTTAATACTATTACGGTGATAATGTGCTTTATTTACAGGCGATTGAGATGGTAGAAAATAAAGATAACATTATCCGTTGCCAGCAAAGAAAACCACTGGTCCTCTTCTTCTTCTCTTCACCAACCCGCTGCCGGACCACCTCTTCTTTATCCTGGTAATATTAACACCCAGATGGAAAACGACGCCTCGTCGTTGAGTTGAAGGTGGTCGTGGTTTCAGTGAGTAAGGGATGGTTTGAGGCGTAGGATGTGGACGGTTGGGTGTTATTTCTCGGGGCCGGTGTCGTTTGAATAAATTGCTTCAATCACGTAGGTGACTTCGCTTACTTTGCGATGAACTAAGTAAGGCCCAGTGTAACGAGGCATGAGTTTTTCGGCTAGCTCGACACGTCGTTGCAAAGTCCAGAGTAAAACAAGGTAGTCAGCTGAGAATGACCCGACTCTGTGAGTTTGATCATAGCTCCCACGCTGGCGTTCTTGAGAATCAAAAGGTACGTATTATCGATAACTATCAGGCATCTTCGTCGTGACTGACTACAACTGTTGTGTAGGCGGTAAGCGAAGCATCAGGTTGCAGAGGAAGGAGGGTATCGAGCATTAACAGGGGTTCGCGACCGATAATGGAGGTACGGGGATCGATACCCCGCACCTCCACCAGAAGGTGTTACCGTGAAGGTATGGTTTATTTACAGGTGATTGAGATCATAGAAGATAAAAATAACATTGCCAGTTGCCAGCAAAAAAAAAAGAAGCACTGATTCTCATTTTTTTTTTTCATAACCTCTGCCGGACCACCTCTTCTTTATCCTCGTGATAAGATTATAATCTTCACAATGTGTTCAGGCCAATTGTATAAATATTTTTCTAGCAAAATAACGTTCGTCCAATGGCCTTTTGGATGTTCGGTGCAAACAGCTTTCAAAATTGTGTATGTCGGAAATCGCGGCCAGTTTATTAGTGAGACTGGTTTTAATTTTGAGTTATATCTTGTGATAAGTATAATGAAGTTGTAGGGCATTTCGCTCGTCCGAACACGTTCCCAAACGTTGGTGTGGCTCTTGTTTAACATGAACATGTCTCACTAAAATACTTTCATGGTATGATTTTAAGGCATATTGCGCTTCTCGTAATTCATATCACATATTTCTATCAGATTGCAGTAAAACAGAAAACACAACCCATAAAAATATGCGGCGATACATCCCCAAACTCTCGTAACTGATAAAACGTATCCGTTCACTTTCTTTTATTTAAAATTCAAAAATGCATGCGTAGTAAGCAAATGAACCTGCTGTACAACAAGGCATTCTATATTTCAAGTTTTTGTAAATGCTTTCAAGACGAGTCTTTAACTCGTCTTGGAAACCGCTTAAGCACGATGATGCAACGATGGACAGGTGCTTCTATCACCTCAATTTGAGAGCTCACGTACGCTGTAAAAAAAGAACACGCAAAGTTGTAGATCCACCAGTTATAAAATAAGAAGGGTAGGAAGTGCGAAAATGAATGGGCTCGATGTGTTGATTGTAAACTTCCATGGAAGGCAACGCAGCGCAATCGTTGCTGTTGCAAGCCAAAACCAAGTTGGGTGTGATCGTGATAAGACGTCAAAATGTTTGCGAACAGCTGAAACTTCCGGAAACCAATACATCTTTAATAAATTGCCATAATCTGTTTTACCTTGAACCTCAGTTCATTTTCCCCATCACGTACAGATATACAGTGTTCTGCTAACTGTCAATGATATAATTTGACTTTTCGGTTTTACCATTTCTTACGACGCCCTTACTCAAGCCGTTTATGCATATACTTGGCACCTTTTAACAACCCATATTTGTCTTATCATGAGCGGTACTTGGGCACCCTTGACACTAAATCTTCTACATCTTCGGAAGTTTTAAGGAAATCTTGGTCAACTCAACTCCCAACAACAACAACAAAAAAAGATGAAGTGGCGCAACGCGTATGAAATCTCGAAATCCCAAGAGTTTTATTGTTCATTTGAGGCTGAACCCACAAGTGAGACACCAGCAAAGTTGAGCAATCCTTGGAAACCAACTTGAAGAAGTTTAGGCTTCGTGTACAGTAAAAACCCTATTAACGTCCGGGCTTTTCGCGGTTTCTTTGTGCCCTGATTGGATACTGCGCCGAGGATGCCAACTTTGCTCCAGGCCTCTAAATCCAAACGGTCGACTCTGCGACGTGCGCCGAGTGGTGATATCAGGCGATAGAGCTATATACACAGGTCCCGTGACCATCTGTCATCGAAAACAAAGCCTAAAGAGGAACATATTTTTCTTCTTTTTTGTATTGCTATTTGAAGCATCGTAGCCGCAGGAAGTTTGTTGATTGAGATGGGCACGGTACTCTATGATTCTACTGTCTGAGCGAGTACACAAACATCGGGCTCAACTCGGTTACTTTCTTTTAGTAGACCGTGGTGACTTCTTTGAGCTTTGGGAGCCAATGGAACGTCGGAAGGAGAACACGTGACTTTATTAGGAGTCCCAGCGAATTCGATACGCAGAGACAGCTAGATTCTTTCCGAGGTGCGATTCTACTAGAATTGGGTGTAGCTTCTCCTTTCGGTCCAGGAAATGACGAAACCATGAGTTGCCGCAGGGTTCGGGGATTGCTCGAGGCTAGGTTAGAAAACCAGGGTTGTTTGGCGTAGACTTTTTCCGACGACTGGATGAAACTGGATTGTTGCCCTATCGTTTTGTTTGTGAACGGTAGGACGAACGAGGTAGGTTGGGAAGTGTTTATTTGTTTTGCGTTCTTGACATCTGCTGATTGCACGGGACTCCTTTAAGAGTCAGTTCGATTTGCGGCGATGAGTGTGACTCACTCGCGAACGTTTCTGGAAAAAGATTTTGAGAGACAGTAATTGATTGTCTTTGAAAGTGTGATATGCGCCAACCGTAATAAAATGATTAAGGTGAGTTATCCGTTGTCAACCTAAAACAATGCATGTGCAAACTAAATATGAATCCTAGTATCACCAACACATAGATAGTGTAATACTAGCCTTTTATTATTGTTTATTATGAATATCTTTTGCTCGTTTTTCCTATATACCTACAAGATATTTAGTTCACAGTTTGCAATATAAAATAGGTTCAAATATGCATTTGCCTCGCTTTCACGTGTGATAACATCTACAATTTAGGTTTCAATTTGTACTTAGATTTTACATTTAATTTATATTTATTCACTTACTCTACTACTTGTTTGGTCATTACATCACAAAGTATTTATTCACTTACTCTACGACTTGTTTGGTCATTACATCACAAAGGTTCCGTTGCCCAAGCAGCAAAATAAATATAACCGCTCAACGAGAGTTATAGTTGCCTCGAGTCAGCGCTTGAATGTTGTTTTAGTTCTCATCCTGAATTTTCTACCAGCTCAGGAGCATAGCAACCACGTTCATGTATCGCTACGCTTAAGGGCATGCACTTTTGGATAAAATGTAGTATTGATCGGTGGAACGGTGACGTTAACTACTGAACCCAGAAAATATTCCAAGCCTTCAAATGATTGCGCATTGTGTCAGTGAGCACGTGAGACATGAAAATAAAAGTTACAAAAAATCTGCTCGCAAAATGAGTTCGCTCAAACATGTTGTATAAAAACTATGACTTTTGGAGGCTTAAAAAATGAAGCAATGATGGGTTCGGTTATGTTTCAATTGCTGTATTTTTTTACAAGTTATATATCTTAATCAATTCTTCTGGCAAAGGTAAAGATATAGGGAAAAGTTGAAATAAAAAAGGTGTTTGCGTCCTTTGATCTGGGCACCTCGCAGAGTACCAAACTGAAATATTACTTTCATTGCGTGTTGCTGTGCTTTGGCTGAGAGGAACTCAAGAAACCATCTGGTTTTATCGTGATTTCACATGAGATTTAAACAATTAAAAAAGATGATCCGTAACTATACGTTCATTAGCACTGCGCCCTGAGTAAATTTTTTATAGGTCTTCATATTTTGATGTGACGTAATATGTATTTTTTACGACAAGTCATGGGTATCCTGGTGCGCTTGTTTTGTCGGTTTTAAATGCACTACGTTCCTTCAGACAGCTATGTTTGCACCACTGTGGTTATGTCCTGCAAGCATTCATTGTCTAACGGGAAATTAACCTTCACGATGCATTTACTTACTGGAAGCTTACCTAGTCTGGGAATGTCATAATTCACGACAAACTAACACCCACATTTGTCTTTCCGGAGACAATTTATTCATAATCTGCTCCCATTCACTAATGCTGCATGAGTTTCATAGATATGCTCGTTTAACATAATCTTCGCTCAGTTTTACAGTTTTAGGCCAGTGCGAAACAAGGCATGAGTGCGCTTTTCCTGTAAAAACTCGTTTCCCACTCACATAGAAAGGCCCTCACTTCACGATTTACGCTTTCATTATTTTGAAAACTTGTTCAGCGCAGAGCATTCGTTGGTGGCCTAAAAAGATGAAAATGTGACGATGCCAAACCAGGAGTATATAGAAGATAAGGGAATGCAGTCTAAAAGTTGTTGGTGATTGCTTCCTGGGTTTTGAGACTTTAGTAAGGGCGGCTATTATCATGCTGGATCAATATACCTCCTGGAATTCTGTTAAGCCACAAACCCTGGTTATGTCAAGAATTTACGTTGACTTTTTTTCTTGTTTGAAAACAGTAAAGAATCTGTCAGCTCGTGTTTTGCAGGTTCGCACAACTAATGTCACCAGCGCGGAGCACCATATCTGAGTTGGTGGCGGTGGAAAATACGAAGACCAAGGCCGCTCCTGCAGTTCCGTTTCTCCACTCTCTGAGGCCTTAACTCTCTGAAGGTAGACACCTCGAGCTCGTTGTAGGCAATGTTCAAAGAAAGGAAATAAAGCTTTAAATGGGGGTGAACAAGACAAACATAATCCGTTTAAAAGAATTGTGTATGCCTGCGTTGGTTCCCCCTAAATGTTTAATTCCTTCTTTGTTTGAACTCTCGAAACCCAACATTCTACTCATTGATTGCACTACTTCCAGACCCAGCACAACGACGGTGTTGAATTTTCCGCCCATCATTTTCCCCGCCACTAAAGAATTCAATTACATCTCGCTGTTTGTGACGCATGCCAGGCGTGAACTCTAACGTCACGGGCTGCTAAAGCAGCATTCGCTGAGCAACGACCATTAAATTTCACGCCTTCATACCAAAAGCAATATTGCTGCTAGATGTACATTTTGATGGTATTACTTTTGTGATTCTTGACTCTACACACTTTCCTCTAGTCACCTTGAGCGTCACGTCTATTCTTTAAGATACTTGGACAGTGCTTTACCTTAAACACTTGTGAAAGTTAATTGCTTTAATCTAGCAAAACTTGGAAACTGTAGGGTTTGCGATTTTGTTCTGATGTCTCCCCTAACCACGCGAAGAGCTGCCGAAACTTTACCGTGAAACGCTTTGGTCAACATAGGAAGCTCAGTGAATTATGAATGATAGTAGGTTTAAACCTAAAAGCAAAGAGCCGGCAATGCGGCATTAAACATGGAGAAGTGACATGGTTGTTCTTTTAACGTGAAACGTACTTTTGGCTATTTCCGCATTTTTCGAAGCCGTATTAAGTGAAGCCGGATTTCATGAAGCAGGACTATGTGACGCCGGGACTAAGTTGCCTCGCTAGATTTAGCGGAAAAATTCACGTCAGTTGTAGCCAACATCAATTCAATTTCCCGCCAAATTTAGCTGGAAAAATGACGTCACGACTTAGTGTCACGTTACTTCTAGAGAAATCAGTTCCCTTGCTAGATTTAGTAGAAAGCTTTTTCCGGTAACCTATACGCATAAATTTAGTTTTCCTGACAATTTAGCGAAGAAAATTATCGCACTCTACTTCATATCACGTGAGCTATACATTAATTCAATTGCCCCACTAGGTTTAGCAGGAAAATTGACGTCACTTGACCTCAACGCCATTTCAGTTTCCAGCTAATTTTTAGTGGCAAAATTACGTCACATGACTTCGTGTCACGTAACCTATACACAGATTCAATTTCCCGGCTACATTTAGCGAGAAAATTTATGTCACGTGACCTACACATAAATTCAGTTTCCATTCCTAATTTAGCTGAGAAAATGTATGACACGCGACCTATGGACCAATTAAGCTTCCCCGCCAAATTTAGCGGGAAATTTACATTAGGAGATACTGATTGCATATAGGTGCAGCCACGAGGTGCAGCTCTCGCTGAACGCTTGTGATGCTAGAACGTTTCACGTATTCAACAAAATTTCCCAGCAACTTCAAATACAATTTTTCGTTTTTTGTTTTTGTTTTGTTTTTAAGTAAAAACATATTTTTAGCTTCTTCATTTGCCGAGCTCCTTCAGTAGAATGCAGCGATTGGCTTTCCTTTGCTTTGCAAAAAAAGCAAACGCTCCAGCTTTCTATTTTAAATTTAAGTGTATACGGCGAGCAAGTGTTCCAAAATGTGTCTTTGGCGCATTCGAAGGCAGGAAGGAGCACGCCTCTCAAAGGGCGACACGGGAATGCGCAGAAAAGCCACGATGACGAGTCAGCCAAGCGCGTATCGCCATCGTTAGCGGTCGGGGTGGGAGGGGAACAAAAGCATGTGGGCGCGCATGTGGTGTAAACAAACACGACGAAGTTTGCAAGGAACAGATGAACTTGCACGCCGCGTAATACCTGACGGCCTTCTTGAAGAACGCAGCGCGTGGCACTTATAGTCGGGGCTCTTTGCCTTTTAGTTTTCAGTGTTCTTATTTGCTCACCTTGCAGTAAAAAAGCTGAGGAACGATAATATAAAATGCTCAGGTACCTGCCACGCCAGGCGTTCTTGAAGCTGTGAGTCCAAGTTGGCTGTCGCTACTACAGTTATTGACAGCTTAACAAACGCAGGATGTTGGGAGTCCCGAACATATTGTCGCACCGCAAACATGAATATTGCAACATTATCCGGTACCAACACCGCAAACTGAATGACAAAGAAAGAAGCGTGAGCACAAACAGTCAGGCACTGCGTTGCTCTGCCGGTCGGAAACTTTACTTACTTCGCCTGAAACTTTTTTTTTTGTTTTTAATATATATGTTGTTTTAAGCGGAACTTTTGGCGAGTAAAACCAGCCGGCAAAATAGGGGCCTGCACATAGACAGCTCTAACTTTCAACGAATATTCACTGAGCAGGTCAGTTTTACTGTTTGAAATCTAAAGGCTCAGATCTATTCCTGTAAAAAAAAAGTAGAGCAACAAACTTGCCAAGGTAAGATTGCGCCCGTTCACAAATGACCGAGTTAGCGACGCTATTTACTTGTGGCGCCATATCCTGATAGGCGCAGAGAGCAGACAAATCCGAGTGCTTCGCCTACTCGCTCGCCCTTTCGCGAGATGGCGCCAGAAGTAAATAGCGTCGCTGACTCCGTCGTCTACGAATGTGTCTAACCTTGACTTTGGCAAGTTGTTTGCTCTCATTTTTTACAGGAAGAGGACTACGCCTAGAAAGCTTTCACGGTAAAATGGACCTTCTCAGTGCACATTCGGTGACAGTTTGAGAATTCTAATTGCACGAGCCAATTTTTCCTGATAGTTTCATAGCCGAAAGTCCGGTTGCGGCACCCTATAGTTAGCCTCAAACCATTTTGCTTTTGAATATGGAATTCCTTTAACGACTAGCACCTACTTTAACAGATCCTGTCAACACCATAAGATAGATAACTACTCTGGAGTAAAACACAACGCAATTAAGCAGATGACCGTATCATTACTCCTTATTCCGTCGCAGGTGAAGCCATTTTGCGCGGCAGTACTTAAAGTGGGAAGCTCCACTAACTCCAATCTATATAAGCCATCGAGCACACCGACTGCCCTACGACGATAGGCCTAGTTTGGACTCCGCAGCCCCGCTGCGTAGGTAAAGTCTTCGGGGCTATGCAGACTATGTGGCCGGTCGCTTCCGCTCTGGCGCTTCGAGATAGCGAGGCTCCATTCAGATTCCGGTGAAAGCTCTTGTCCGTGTCGCTCTGATTAATTGAGAGGGATTGGAGAGAGCATGCGGGCAGTGCTCGAGTCCGATTGCGCGGTAAAAGGGTTGCCAGAGCGCGCAGATTTTACCGCCGAATTGGGCGTATCATTCAGGAATAATCCGAGCCCGCCTTTTTGAGCGAATAGCAGGTGTGCAGGTCTGCGCGCAATAATGAGTCTTGCCATAATGAGCCTGCATGTCGCGGGTTGTGTGAGAATTGAGTCTGCGAACCGGTTGGTTGAAGAATCTCATATCGTGTAACGTTAAATCCTAAGTGTGTTAAGGAAAGATTTACAAAACAAAATATATTAATGCGTTTTACAACCATACCTCATTCCACCTTCAAGGGGAGGTCCAGCGATATTTGGATAGCAAATGATTTTCCTCGACATTGGTTCAATGCATTAATAGAGACATCTGAACTACCAAACACGTTTTTTTCACGAAAATTATTAAAGTTTCAAATTCGAATGAGGCTAAGAGGTTCCACTGGTAACACTACTGAAATCGTCCCGTTAAATGTTGTAGAAACGCAAAATACGGTGGCACTTCCCGACAAGATTCAAGGTGTGTGATGGCGTGTATTGAATGCTGGTTTAATTAACACAAGCAAATAATTAAGAAGAAAACATACGCAAATGCAGTGTTTGTTTAATCTGCCTGCCCAACTTGCAAGTTACAAAATAAACAGTCATATAACATGGTCATGTTCCAAAACTTACTCAATATCACTCGAGGGTAAAGGTTCTGTACAGTGGCGTTCGTAAACATACCCGCGTGCAACACTGCTGTGTCTGGCTTCTCATGTTACATTATCCACCGGAGTAACTCGGACTTATTCGATTAAGATTCGGAGCGCAGCCTACGTGACAACAGCGGAATTGGAAGCGGGGAAATTGGAATGTTCGTTTTGACATCACCTTTATTTGTATTTTGTTTTCTCAATCTCTATTTTTAATTTAGAATTAGGTTGTCTACGATGCCCCGGCTACACGGCTAAAGTCCCCGGCGGCAGCTTCTGGGCAAGCGTACTTTCCAAGGCGGCCGCTGACCGATGGCAGCCTGGCCAGACACATGGCCCGACGCGCTTCCCCTTACACGGCAAGAAGCCCCGAAAGTGCACTCGAAGCGTCGAAACAGCGTGGTGAAGGAAAAGGCAAAGGGAATCCACTTCACGAATGTGCAAAAGGCGATCCAAAAGCATGCGAACATAAACTGCAGGACAAAATTGACATTACGCGCAGCTACGAAATGCGTCCCGCAAACTCAGTAATGTGTGACCGCCGCCTACCTCCGCCACTCGTACTTTCACTAAAATCACGGCTACTTTGTCGCGGAGCACGTCGATGCAACAATCGAGAATCTCGTGGTGGAATTAACCAGGCGTAGCGGCTGCCGTCGTTCGACGCCGTTGTGTGACGTAGACGCAAGCCATGTATACAGCATTTGGCTCGAATCTTGATTTCTTGGGAAATGGGGTATAAAACGGCCAATTATATCTAAGTGGAAGGACCCCACAATTTGTATAATCTTACACTCTTTAGCCAATGGCTGCGTCTCTACGTTGTCGAAGAGAAAACTCTAGGCCAATCACGGCAAGAAAATATGAGGACTATTGAGTGACAGGGCCCAAAAGAAAATAATCTCACCCAGAATTTGAACGGGTGAAGGAAACTTCTGCACGACGTTTCACGTGATTTCATTTGCCACTCACGGCTTTGGACGCGCAGGGTGTGGCAAGTCATGGGCAAATGAGATTGCGACATTAACTGATAAGAACGCTAAATTACGTATCACGAAACAAGTAGTGTGAACTCGATACATCACGTCTTGCATTTCTTACGATGTCAGTGGATAGGAAATATTCTAGGGCGTTTTCTCCTCCGCGTAGTGCTTGAAGAACAAATCACCTTGACTCGCAGAGAGTGTTCAGTTACTTTCAAGAATTAAATGACGGAATATAAACACACATACAAACACACACACACACACACACACACACACACACAGACACACACACACACACACACACACAGCACACACGCACACACGCGCGCACGCACACACACCCGTACGCACGCACACGCGCACGCACACACAAAGTGTTATAGATAGTGTGTTTGCGTGTGTGTGCAGGTGTGTGTATGCATGTGTGTGTGTGTGTGTGTGTGACGTTTTTAACTTCCTGCAGTCTGGGATTTTTGTTATGTCTGAACTTCACCAGCTCGTTTGCGGCCTTTCTGTTCATCAAATAACGCTCTAACTCAAAACAGGAAGAGCGCAGAAAAATATGGTTTGAGTGTTCAAGTCTTTCTTGGTCCCAAGGACCAAATCAAACCGTGTGTTTCTTGTTCGCGTTTATAGAACTGGTTTCGTGAGTTGATTGATATTCGACTGGCTACATGTCGAAGGAGCTGCATATAACGTATTAGAAACCCTTGTTATTGCATCCCAGCCAATTACGTTCCTGCGTTAGCCTATACGATTGCGGAAGAACGAATCATGAAAGAGGAAAGGTGAACATAATTATTCACACCCCGTGTTTCTCGAGCTCTGAATCACTCTGAGATTAATATCCTCGGGGCCAACTTTTTCATATTTCCGCGTTGGCCTAATCACTATTATGCAGAGTGCATCTAGATAATAGCAAGCAATAAAAAACAAACAAAGAAACAGCATGAGAAGCAGATGGCGTTTTCGTTTCCCGGTCAAAATCTAAAAGCTTGTAACATCGTATTCCTAAAACAAACATCAGAAAACCAAACACGCCGCATACTAGTTGTTAACATCATAATGGCGCATTGATTTATTGACTAATCCCCTTTCTGCAAAAGCCAATGTCAAAAATTGAATGTCCGCACGAGCCTGAAACCGATAGCTTTACGTTTCGCATTAAATCACCTTAGATTTATTTTTCTTTTGAACGCGGGGTACTGTTAAAAGTTGCAGCTTCCTAGCCAGCTGTCTGCAAAGCGTGCTACGTTTCGTTTGTCACCTACTTTTGTAAACTATGCCAACCGTTCTACCCACTGAGCTACGAAAGAAATATTATTGTAATAACATTTAACTCATATTGAGTGTGATGCTAAATACTAAATTTCACGCTACCGTATATAATCGTCTTCTGTATGAACAATGTTTATCTAGAAGGCCTAACATTTAACGACTGAGCATTGTAGGGGCCCGAGGATTCGTTAAGCTGCACATTACAGTCTTTTTTTATTGGGTCTTCCGTCACAAGCGATGGGAATAAAAGTAATAATAATATTATTCTCGACGTTATCTCTCGACGAGGTTATCGTAGATAGTTTTGGTCGTAAAGCCGGAGCAATTGCTAAAAGTTTCAGCAGTGTGTTCGCCTCGGTATCGGTTGTTTCGCATAATGGAATTTCTTTGCCAACTAACTTAGAAAATAATTATCGGTGTTCCGCGCCTTTACCAAAAACGACCCTCGACGACATTCAATTTTTTTTATCTAGTTTTGAACTAAATAAGGCACCAGGCGGTGATAACATTCGTCAGCGCTAATTATGCCGAAATTTCGGTACTAGCTAAGCCGTTGTTACTTATATGCAATGGAATTGTGAGAAGCGGTGTCATTCCCCAAGGCCTAAAAAGCAGATATATTCAGGGCCCTTATACAAGAGTGTTAAGCGCAATGACGTATAAAAAGTATAGGCCAATCTCCATCCTTCTTTGCATTGTCCTGGTACGTGGAAAATATAATTTAAACACAATAAGGTCTTATCTAGATACGTTTAAAGTTGTGTCTCACATCAGTATGTTTTTTGTTTTTTATGTCGAGGCAAGGCACATGCTCGTTACTTCAGGTATTTGCCGGCACGTTCTATGACAGATTTGATAACAAAAAAAATGTACTTCTGATTCGTTATTCGATTAATCAAATGCTTGCGACTTAATCTGCCACAAACATCTACAGAAGAAAATATTTGACTACGGTATTCGAGGACCTTTTTTTTTTCGTTACTTAATATTTTTATATCAAACAGAATTCTGCAGGTCTTGAATTTGCAAAACTAGAAGCGTACGCGTGACGTTAAAGGCAGGGGTACCGCAAGGCTCTGTTTTAGCATCTCTTATGTTTAATATCTACGTAGATGACCAAGCAAAAGCTGTGTCCGGAATGCGAATCGTATAAGTATGCTGACGATAGGTTACTAGTGTCGGGCCACATCAAATTGTTCAAGTGCTATTATTCCTTTACAATCAAATGCAAATCTCTTGATGGACTAGCTTTGAGCCAACTCGATAAATAATAACACTCTAGAAAAAAGAAACGTGTGTTCTAACCATTCGTTGTAAATGCAAAATTATTGATTCACCTTTTCTTCTACACTCGCCGAACTGTGCAGATTGTGGCCGTGCTCCCATTGAGTATGTGAACACGACTAAATACTGAGGAATATTATTTGGAAGTGATCTTTCAAGTAATTCCCATCTTACATTATATTGCAAAAAACTATACTATAGCGTAGCGTGTCATGTCAAATGCGCTCTATAAAAATGGGTTTGCCTATTCCAGTAAGAGAAATAATAGTCAATTCTTTAGCATACCGTGTGCTCAGTTATAAAATTGCTTTGCAAGCCGATTTTTCAATATTATTGCCAAACAAGAAAGATAGCATCCTAAAATAAACGTTGAAAGTGAAATGAAATCAATGAGCATAGTTTTATTGTGTTTAGGCCTCCAAAGATTTGGGACTTGTTTAAACAAAAATGTTATGAAGCATTATTCGACCAGTTCTTTTAACGTTTTACTTGCTACCGACCGTCACCTCAGACTTCGTGAATATTTTTCAATACTCACAGTGCATACCATATACGAAAAAATCGTTGTTTTTATGTTCCTAAAATGTTCAGCAAACTCTCTCATTTCCTTTGTGCTTTAAACTAAAATAAAGCTTATGGAAGTGAATTTCAACACAAGGTGTGTACTTTTTATTCCCATGTGACCTTATTGCTTGAAAACCTTTTTTTGGTCTGCGTTTTAATTTATAAACCAAACAATATATTGCAATATTTTTGGAACTCTTTTGATGTGTGTGAGCTACGTTTTATTTATATTTTTCAACTGTACTTGTTGGTGCGTCGCGCATATTTGGTGCGTGTTAACTCTTGTGAGTGTCGCCTATTTGGTGCGTCACCTTTTTTATGTCAGCCGTTATTTTTTATTGCGTGTGTGTCGCGTATTGTTTTATTCATGATGATATCCTTAGTGTAGAAGAACTTGCAGTGGAGCTAGTTGGTTAACGTTTTTTCCGCCTTACACCATGCTTCATATCCCAAGTGATGTCTCAATGTTTCATGTTGTTCTGCTTTCATCTATTCCGAGGGCTAATACCTTTAAATTTTCCGCCTTGCAACTTGATATGCACAATTGAAACAAACCACTCTATTCAATAGTAAATATTTCTGATATTTCAAAATTTCGGGGAAGCGCTTGCCACCTTTTATTGACTTATAGCCCAATTTTTAAATTGTTATTCTTCGTTTTGTTTTCCTTTCATTTGGCCAATGTTCCCTACTTATACCAAGGAGTGTATGCCCCCGTTAAGTAAATCCCCACGTGGGCGTTTAAGAGATGAATAAAAGAAATGAAGTGAAATGAGTAGAAGTAGTATATTTTCTTTCTTTCCGCCATTTCCGGGTTACGTCACACAAGCCATTACAGGTTTTGACGGGCCCGTTAAAGCGGTTTGCAACAAGGTGTCTGACAATAAAATTATCATATTATTATTATTATTATTATTATTATTATTATTACTATTATTATTATTATTATTGTTATATGGGTTTCAATATATCGAGACTGCTGTTCTTATCGCAGTCTACGAAGTCAATTTTTGATTGCAAAATAATTTTTTCGAAGATATTTGCCTATATTTTAATACTATTTTGAATATTAAAACAAACAAAAAAAGAGTTGTTATTAGACCTTCAAATACGCACAGATATTTACACAAAAAAAGTGGTGCCATCTCGAAGCGTTTGCGCTAATATTAAACTTCCTTAAAAAGAAAACTCTGTAAACAGCTTTCTCAATTTGAGCACTGCATTAGCTCTGCCGTCTTCGTCATCCATATTAATCACCGAGATGAAATGGTCTCATCTTGGTACAAAAGATAGAACGTGTCCCGCTTTCTTTTTTTTTCGACCGCTAAAAACAAGTAAAAAATAACGCGTTCAACTAAAACGGAAGATCTAAATTTTACTCGCGCTCTTCTTAATCATAAATTATGAATAATAAAAAAGAGAAAGGAACAAAAAACGAGCCGCAATTTAGAAATTGAAATTCATTTGTCGTCGTGGCTCCCTACTTTTTCTTAATAATATTTAAACA
The DNA here is from genome assembly GCA_037355805.1 of Ixodes ricinus. Taxonomy (NCBI): domain Eukaryota; kingdom Metazoa; phylum Arthropoda; class Arachnida; order Ixodida; family Ixodidae; genus Ixodes; species Ixodes ricinus. Next base: position 38,772 of record JAZHYW010006480.1, on the reverse strand, counting down.
TTTCGACTGTTTTGTTCTTTGCGCATTTGTTTTACCTCTCGTTCTGCTTTTCCACTGCTACATATGACGTTCGACGCAAGCACACGCTCGCGAGGCGACGTAGCTTGCTGGGCCTTCCGAACAAAAGAACGATCAAATGTAAGTCATAAGCCAAACGAAAAATATGAGAAATTGGATCTCTCCGAAAGCCAGCCCTTGAAACTATACTCTGTTTCGAAACTTACACTGGTCACAGAGAACGCAACGACTCATCGAAGCCAATCCAATGCAGCGTGAGAACCACGTGACCTTAAAGATGGGAGCATTGACGGGCGCGGGTGAACACAGCCAAATTGGGCGTTCAGAGCCCCGATTGGACGGGATGGTTTGTTTCGTCCGCTAAGGTCCATCAGTAAGGTTTAACATGAAGTGTAGACGCTTCTCCCTCGCCTCCCTTTCCATCTCATAAAAAAGGTACAAATAATCTAGAAGGATCAACAAATTGTCGGAGTGTAGAACGGCAAGGCGAGCCTCATAAATTTATAAGACGGCGTCGCGCGCAGACAGCGCTTTTTTAATCAATCAAGGCGACCAGGATGGAAAGTTTCAAGTTTTTGGCAATTTCTTGTTCACTACCTTGGGGGATTAAAACGCGTACGTGTGTTCCCTGCTCAACCCGCCGCCCTCCCCACCACCCTTTTTCTTCTTCCCCATCGTCTGTTGGCCGTCGCGTCATCTCCGTGTTGAAAGACATCGCAGTTAACGGGATAAATGAGTTTATTCTAGAAATAGCCCGGCGCGCGCTTATTTACTTGAGTAATAGCGAGTCCTAGCGAGGTTTCCTTCTTATTCTACGTCGACTATATTTTATTTTTATAATTTTTATCACCTCGCCAAAAATTACATTTTTGTTACCGTTTTTTTTTTTTTTTTTGCTTTCGCGCAATGAAATTGTAAGCTTTTCGACTTTTGTCTTTAATCTATCTGAGTGTTTCTTTGCTTCCTAAACGACTAAGAGTAAAAGTTTTGAGATTCGGGGCTATTGACTTCGAGTGTTTTTGTTTTAGGTTTGTAATTTATATCTTTCCTTTCTTTAAACCTTGATAGTGACCATAGTCTTTTTTTTTATTTGCGCACTTGATAGCATAAATGCAAAAAAAAAACTTAACTTGAAGAAAGCAATGTGAAGCACTTCTGAGGACTGTAAAATGACTGAACTGTATACTGGGTAGAAACACGATATATAATTTAATCTACCAGAAAAAGGGTCAAGTATTATAGAACTGGGGTTATGATTATGTGTGTAAAGTTGCTTCACGGGAATAATATAGTTTGTCACGAGCACACATTGAAGATACGCGGGCGACACACGTTTCGAGTGGTGTCAATGATAATTTAGAAACGAGACCTCGAGCTCAACCTTTAAGGCCCGTTCACACACTTTGCGACCTCTTACAACCGGGGTGCCTTCACACTGGCGCCATCTACTCGGTAGCAGTGTAAACTTGGCGGTCCGGCATATTTTCTATTTCTCTCGCGCATTATCCTTTCTTTCTTGGCTCGAAAAACTTTTGTCAACGTTATAACCGAGGCTTTCTCATAGGGTTTACGCCCATTTGACCTCGGAAATCCCGCAAAACCTTCGCTCTTGTGAAATGCAGTTTCAGGATCACCGCACAGATGGCGCCAGAGTGCCAGTGTGTTCGCTCGTCCTGTGATATTTTAAGAGGTTTCAACAGGTTTCGTCTGTCTCGGTCGTACTCGGTTGCAATAGTGTGAATGGGCCTTTACAATACTTCGTTTCAGCTCTAGCCTAGACGCAACCGGCGCTACGAGCTAATGGGACCCATTGAGCATCATCTAAAGGACGAGTCGCTGGGCCTTTTTTGTATGCGATTGGTTAAACAATGATAAAACACGTACAGATGTACGGAGAATACCATGGTGGTGCGTTTTTGACGCCGTTTGCTAGGTCCCACCAAAGCGTAGCGTCGGCTTCGTCTGGACATAAAGAGACCCTGAAACGAAAAACATTTTATTTAACAATCTGGTTGGGACACGCGTGTCAAAAAGTTAATTTAGCGCGAAAAAAAATTAGACCAATATTGACGGCGCGAGATTTATTTTAAATCCTGCGCGCAAAGTCAATATGGTCACATATTGGTCATGCACTCTTTCCACCTCAACAAGATGGTCATCCTCTCTCTTTCCACCACAACGTGATGGCCAAGCCGATCCACCTCTCTTCCACGCGCCCGAATTTCCGAGAAAGAAAACAAATGCAAAGGAGGTGACTACCAAATAAATTGCGTCTCGCGCCATCAATAGTGTTGTAAAACATGTTTTTCTCTCGTAAAATTAATATCTCCACACGCGTGTCGCAACCAAACTGTTTGAAAAAAAAGAAAATATTTTGTGTTTTAAGATTGAAATTAAGCATATGAATGAAAGCCCTCAGAAACGCACAGTCAGCAGGCCATCGATTTGTTCTTATCTCGGTAACATGAAATGTTCTAAACACTTTGCCACGAAGTACACGCAAAAAGAACGGAGTAAAGAGGTTTCGACGTTTTGATAAATAAATAAACGATGCAAGAGATAAGGGAACTAATAAGTATAGTTAATCACGAGAAAATCCTGAGAACGACTTTAAAATCTATTTTCCTCGGAGTTTTGTGGATTAAAAAAAATCGTACATGATCTATCTACCTTGTTGGATTAACCTAAGCCTGGGGCAGAAAAAAAACATCAAAACGTTGAAGAGACAGAAAATAGACAGTACGACGTATCAAACACAGCTAACTCATTTATTTATTCCACCTCCTTATATAGTCTCAATCACAAGGTGATCACCAGCAATACAAAAGGACGAAGTCTATACAGTTCAAGGGACAGTCTCCATCACACAATACAAGAATGTGGAAAGCTTACAGGTCGGCACTGTACGGCAACCTTCATCCACCTTATAACTTGAACAAAAAGAACCCCTTCCCCTTCTATTCTAAACACAGTTCCCTCTTCTGACTCAAAAAACACTCTAAAAGAAAACACACACACACACACACACACACACACACACACACACACACACACACACACACACACACACGCACACGCACACGCACACGCACACGCACACACACACACACACACACACACACACACACCAAAACGATTTTATCCAACAGACGTCAGAGACAAAAAAAAAAGACCCGTCAAACAAGAGTGTTTTAAAGGCCTCTTGGAACAGTCACAACCAGGGTCGCACTTCAAACAACCCAGGTCGTACTATCTATTTTCTGTCTCTTCTACGTCTTGATGTTTCTTCTGAACCCCACTCTCAGGTTGATCCAACATGGTTAATATTCAGCAGCTCGCCTGCACCCTTACAATGTTTGTTTTTGTGTATGATTTATTTCTCTTTGACTTTTACTCATACGTGCGGATCTACTCCAAGACCGCAGCTGGAGTGGAAACCGCACACGTTCACTCCTTCTCTCGTTCTTTGCTTCTGCTTTTCTCCTCGCCCTTATGGTGAGAGTGTTCTTTGATCTTATGGCGAGAATGCACTAACAAAAGCGACAGACAGTTTCTGCTTCTACCGCAGCGACAACACTATTAAAGAGATGCGGGCACCGCTATTTCATAGCAAATTTAAGGCGGCCCGTTTTCAAAATGTATGAGCAATGAGCGATGATCACACTACGCTTTATGATGATAGTGCTCCGTATTTTGTCTTTGTGCGTTTGCTGTGTGCACCGGCTAAATAAATCACGCGCAGAAGAACGCCCAGGATCGTGACGCGTCCCCTGCCTGTGATTGGCTCAGACGGAGAGAGCAAAAGCGCGAAAGCGACGATTGCCGTGACGAAGCATTCTTGGGGCTACGTGAGTGGCTCCATCAGACCGCTGCGTTGTCTTCGGTACGACTTGGAGTCAAAGCAAAATATAAAAGGGAGTGCAAAAAAAAAATCAAAATAGTACTTTAAAAAATTTAATTTGATATAAACCAGATTGATTTGATTTGTATCACTGAAGCCATAAAACGGTACTCTTTGAATCACTAGATCCATCAAAAAAGGAAGATTGGTTATTCAATCCGCCCGATCACCAAGAGCAAGGAGGAAAAAAAATACTGTAATTTTAGAGTACAGTTTAATTAATGAGATTTTATTGAGTCAACCTCTTTATGCTAGAAATACACAGTTTAATAATTTAGGTTCGTGAAAAAGCTTTTTTTTTTGCATTCTTATTTTTATGCAAAAGAAGATTGCTCTCTCAGTGTTAATTTCTTTCTTTCTTCAATCTTGTTTACATTCAATAGGACCTTACGTAACTTACGAATGAAGTGAGTCGTAGAAAGCTCAATGTTCCGATTTGCTCAGAAGACCACTGCTTTGTGTTCGCGTTCTACATATAAATCTTACATGATTTATGATTCCTCGATTTAAATACAAACCAAATGCACGTTCGGAGAACCAGGGTCCGTTTGCTTGTCAGCCGGATAAATTTAACCGCGTCAAAAGTTAAGCGTATTTCGCTGCGAGGTGGAATTTTAGGCCACGTGACCAGCAGAGTAGGGACGGCGGGGATACACGGCGGTGTCCCCTCTAGCGAGCGTCGCTTGCTTTGGAACTAATATATCGTACTCATCTGTACTATCGGGCACGTTTGTTAGTAATGAATACTGCAGGAGGGAGGGGGGGGAGTTCGCTTGCCATTACCTCTCTCAAATCGCGAAGTATGAGCAATGATTTTGCCCCACGTTTTAGGTTGTCTTTCGAATCTGAACATTCCTAAGCCTCAACGGACGCGGTAATTGGCGACATTGCAACGTCCTTAGAATCATCGTGAATTTTCTTGGCTCGATCGGCCTGGCATGCATTGGTGGCACTCAGAAGCAGACAGCGTACCAATTTTGACTGGAGCCCAAGAACGCGAATTTCGTTTTTCGCAGAAGGTTTGTATGTACCGTTCTTATATCCTGGCCAACCATGCTGCCGCTAGGCCTGCACGCCTTTCACTTCTCACTTCTTCATAATCTTTTCTAGCACTGAACGTCGTCGTCCAGTTTCGCACTGAACAGGACATTTTACCGAGACTTGTCTTGACTTCAGACAACTAACCATTGAATAATTTGACGAACACGGGTCGATTTGGTGTTAACTTTCCCAATATTTGTACCTAAAGAAACACAGACGTGTTTCTTGACTAACACGGGTCGCACTTTTTTAGCAAGTTCTCCATGAAAAACACTCCTATTCGCTAGTACCAGTTGATGACAGACGCTACCACCTCATAATAAGACGCAGAGCTATTCGCGCATCCAGTCCCCGTCAAACTTAGCTAGATACTTGTATCTGGTAGGGAAGGTACACGTAAGTTAACCCGCTGACGATAAGACATTCCCAAACTATAAACAAACGACACATAAAAAAATAGGAACTATTTCTGAAAAAAAAAAAGGTTTGATTAAAATTATGATAGTAAAACCGGCATAACTTAAATAACAATTTAAATCATTATTTAATCACGTTTAAAATCATCATTATTTTTATTCTCCACCCTATTTAAATGTAATATGTTTGGCTATGTTAACACGCGCTTTCTGAATTGAATATTTTGTGTAACGAACTTGAGTTGAGCTAGTTGGTGCATGATGCTCGAATGGGGTTAGAGTTCCTGTTTTCATGTTTTCTTCGTTTTCCTTTCCTATGTTACAGCTGGCCCAATATCCTAAGGGATTTCATTTTTCTACTTAGGAGCCCCAAGGGCTAAATCCGACAAGCCGAGCTCAAAAAGTTTGACCGTAAAAGAAAGTTGATTGCATCTGAGACTAGTTTGACAACATATATTTAGCCCTAAACTAATAACTCACACGTGTTTCACTGCGTCGCAAAAGTCCAGCCCTAGGCCACCGGTATAGGGCAGTTGAAACACCGTTGTACTCGGGGGTCCTAAAAGAACTCCCTACACTATACTTTTTTCTGTCTCTTCCTTGTTTTTTTGTTTTTTTCTTGCTTTTAGGTTGATTTTAGTAAGATTGTTTTTTCGCTTTGTTCTTTTACGGCAGCTTGAAAACGGGAGCAGATGTCCTTGCTTTATTGATCGAAGACGGGCGACCGCATTTCCCCGGGGGCCTAAAATAATGAGTTCACCGGCGGCGACGCGCAGCAGCAGTTATATATCCACCGTTTTCCTAACAAAAAGAAGGGAATTACAAATTGGACGTCCTCGATGAACCAATCCGAACGCCGCCCTCGCCCCACGTGACTCCTCTCTCGTCCCACGTGCAGGCACCGAAACCCTTGTCACGCGCAGCAAACGACTGCCGCTGATGGGCCCTTTAGTTACCATTCCACTGCCAAGTTCTGCGGAGAGTTAACTAAGAGAATGAAGCCTCGCAGCAGAAGTCAAAGTGGTAAAAGAAAGGAACGACAATAAATGGCTTTTTTCTCTTTTTATTTATCACGGTGTGCCCAATTACGGTCGTGGTGGATTTTTCTGTTCAGACGTCGTTATGGGAGATGGTCGCCTGCTTGCGGATGTAGCGCGCGGAAAGCCTTCGCTGAATCAGCCTGGCGGTGGTACTATATGCGCACTGTATTCCATTATTTTGCCTAAACTCTGTTTCATCTTACCATGGACTGAAATGGATGCTACAAGCCCTCCCAGCCAATCCACGGCTGAGAGGGTATCACGTGGTAACGCACCCTTGCGCGTCGCCGCGCACATCCAAAGGGTCCCCCTACACTCGCGCGGCATTGAATTGTGTTCGGTGGCACACTAGGCTCCCAAGTAAAACCATTCTTTGGCATTTGATATTGTTTTTATGGCAATTTAGGGCCCCCGAAGGTCCCAAAAACATCGAGGTATAAAGTAACTCGATATCGCTTGGCCAGAGCCTGGGTAATTTTGGTACTAAACGGCATAACAAGTGCCCCATCTTGGCTTCACCACTTGGGTGTTCGGTTGTCACATATGGCTTCTTTGGGCTTCGGTTCCCGAAAAAATGCCAGAATTATGCCTCAGTCCTGGTTGTTTGGCTTTCAGCCGTCCATCGGGGGCCTAAATTACCGTACAAGTGAGAGAATTGAGCCTCGCATCTGCTTGTTCGCTTGACACGTGTCATCTTGGCTCGACTCTGGCATTTTGGCAACTGCGTGTCGTACCAGAGAAAAAGCCAATAAAATTACATTCGCACGAACGCCTTGGGCAATCCTGTATTAGGGCCAAGTTAGCGCTTTACAATTGCCAAACGTGAGCACAATTAGGTGATTCTGACGCGTGCGGCCTGAGGTCCTTTATGGTCTTTATAAGGTGAAACGCAGTCAATTCAAGCTGCTGTGGCATTCGAAACGGTTACGTTTCGCGGCCTGGATGCGTGCGTTTATTTCCAGTGCTTGCGTTCTAGTTCTTTTGCCTCGAAACAGGAGCTTCCTTGCATCAATTCCTCGCGCACCCATGAAAATTGTTGGCAGATTCGCTTCCAAAGTATGCTGCTCTTGCTTCGAGAACTCTATTTGATTTCATCCAATTTATATGCTGAATACCTTTCCTCTAGGAAAGGGTATTAAATGCGAAAGTTGAAAGGCCTAATTAAAGTCTATGGGCCATTCGAGAACCTAACTGGCAAAAGGGTTCAGAAATAGGAAAATGGCAAAGAAGAACTGCGGGAACTGGGGAGAGCTACAGGTACCAGAATGCAGAGGTGAAGCGGTGGCGTTGCGCAATTCCTGGTGAGATCGGTCTATTGGAACTGTCAAGAACATGCTGATGATGCATACCAATTTTTGTTTTTATGTATATATATACTTTTTTTTTCAATTTGAAGATTCACGACCGTTTGAGAGGATTTCGAATGTAATGCGCGTGCGCGAATATTGAACACGAGCTCGGATCACCCGGCGAGGGGTGAATTTCACCCGTTTGACAAATTAAATCTAGAGACAATTGAAAGCGTACATCTATTGTTTTCTTTCATATCAATAAATAGTGGACCGTACGCGTTTTAATTACATCTTTTTATTCAAACTCTTGATTTTTTTTCACATAAATCGGTAGTACTTTTTAGAAGCCAAATGTCCTAGAAGTTCGCCAAAAGTTCAGTGTCCGCCGAATCAGTCAAAATTTGAGGTTTCTAACATAAGAAAAACTGAAAGTTTATATTATTATCAAAATGCGTGCCAAGGACACTGGACAAAAAAGGTTCGCAGTCAAACATCAGGTTTAACAAAAGTTGGCTACATCCCTTTCATGTAAATATATTTGCATATCACAAACCTGGCATTCTACTAAACGGGTAGATGCGAATGAAGAAGAGAAGACGAGAGCGCGCCGGAACGTGAGAACACCAATCTCTGGTTCGAATGATTAATAGGTAGGCGAAAGAGCTAGCGGCCTTTGTTCCTACTTACTCTATGAAAGCGTTCGAAAAGTGAGTAGAAACAAAGGCATCTATCTAGCTTTGCATCTTCCCACTAATCATTCGAACCAGAGCTCGATGTTCAGGCTTCCAGCACGCCCTCGTCTCCTCTCCCTCAGTTTCAACCACGTAGAGTGTGTTGAAATTAAGAGAAACAGGAAAAGCTCGTCCTACAAGTCCTCAATCTTGTCCCTTTAGTGAAGCGACCACTGCGGAGGAGGCAAGTCACACCTCCCCTTCACTGGCCGTTTCTTCAGCGTTCGCTTGCAAAAGTAGAAAGAATGGAGGGCTTTGAAGGAGGAGGTTGCCTGCTGAAGGGGAGGGTGTCCCGATTAAAGGGGCCAGGACACTTGCTCAAAAGCGGCATGAAATTGCTAGAAACTGCGTAAAAATAAATAAAATACGCGGGAACCGGCTTATCTGCTTCTAAGACAAAAAAGCAAATTTACCGACGTTTACGTTTCTCCGTAATGGGAAATTAGAGCGCAGCTTTTCAGGTACGTTAATTTTGTCATATACTATGGTAGAGAATTTGAGAGAGAAATGTATATACATCTATATACATATATGTATATTTTACTGTTTTTGTTTTGTTTTAGGGCTGAAGCAGCGTCGGGAGCAGCGTCCGGAGATGTAGCCGACCAGCGATAGAAAGCAGACGACACGCAGACGAAATCCGTTGGCAGCAAGAGCGCCGTTGCTAATCCAGACGCGTTTTTGTAGCGTTAACTACACTGGCCAAGATTGAGCAGTTTAACGTGTCCTCGTAATCAGCCGTGCTCATTACGAGAGCCACGCGCCACGCGCGTCCACGCGTACGTGCGAGCCACGCGCTACGCGCAGCCACGCGCGGCGCGCGGCCCTCCGCCGCCGCCGCGCGCTTACATAATGAGCACTGGCTCGCATATGAGCTGCGTGCTCATTGTGAGCGCCACGCTCCACCGCCGCCGCGCGCTCCGCATGCCCTCTCGCCCGCCTCGCCCTCCTCGCCGGTCTGCGAATCCAGAGGAGTGACAGTCATAGCGCGTGCAGACGCACTGGCGCCGCCGCGTGCCCAGCGGTGCGCCTTCACTGCGCACTGCAGCCGCGTCTGACGCTGCTCGGAGCCGCTCGACAGAGCCCTCATTTGGCTGCGCATTAGCTCACGCTACGTATATTCTGGCATCAGCCGAGCTACGCATCAAAGCATATTTTTCTTCTGACGTTTGGCTTTTTATTGTTCGCATTTATTTTTTAACCAAAGATACATTTCAAAATGATTATGTTAATTTAGTAAACCACGGTGGTCGCAAGCTATCGCAGTAAGGAGGTAGCGCTATCTATCAAAACGAACGCCAAACATACCCCGCTACTCGACTTGGTCGTCTGCGTCGCCACCTGCCGTACACCCTGGCAAGTTTTTTGGCCCTATTTTTTTACAGAAAGAGAGCTACGCTTTGTAATTTTACAAAGAAAAAACCGACCTGTGAAATACACCTTTGACGTAAAGTTTAGATTGCTACGTGCAGGCGTCGATTTTTACAGTCCATATTAGATCGAGCCTGGTGACTTGGGTTACCTTATAGTGTCCAAGAAAGCGCTTCCGATCCCCGTTCCATCGACCCCCTACCTCATCAGCTCAAAGAAATCTTGACACATCGAGGTCAAAATTTTGGAATCAAAATCTATCAGTTTAGAAATAACTGTCTACACCTGGCAGAATACTCCGTTTAAGGATCATGAGAAGTAAAATAATGTGCGCATTCGGAAGGAGTTGAAAGAAACTCTTTTGAACGAGCTTGGGACTAAATGTTAAACCACATATATGCACACAGGGGGATTTAGGGACGCCCAGTCGAGGTCACCGCAGCTCAACAAAGCCGGCAAGGTCTAGATTCCTTCACCGGGGAAGTCTCTGGATTCACTTGAAAACGTGCTTGTTCATTTTCATACCAGAACTGCCTGAGCCGGTGACTTCCAAAAAATTGTTCATTGTGCCCGTACCGAGCGTAGACTTCTCAATCTTCCTCTGATGGGACCACTCTATTATCAGAGAAAAAGTACGAAATCCGGATGATGTCTCCAGGTCTTTGCTAGCTCCAGAGCGTAACGTGCCATTCAACTACAACATGAAGAGAGAAAAAAAAAGCACAACAGTACACGTAAAGGCGGGCGTACTTGGAGCTATCCATTTGGTATTTTTTGGCATTTGGAGACTGCGTTATGCTCGTGTCTTGTTTCCTGTTCGGTGTTCGATCTCTTGGCTCCGAAATTCGCAATCGGTTAAGCTTTTTTTTTTTTTTTTTTTTTACTGGATGTGACGATTCCTAGTGCCGTAGATTGTTTCGGCAACAATTTTTTTTCAAGTGCTGAAAAGTGAATTTCAGATACTGAGTACAAGATAGTGATAATTGGGTGTGTTTCAGATAAGGACGGTCATGGAAGAGTCGCGCCTATTTTTGCTTTCAATCAGATTTTTATATGGAAGTAGCAAAAACTTGTCGACACTAACAGAACAGACCTTACTTTTACAAGATACTTCTGTGTGCTCATGTGAAGAAAAATCGCATTCGAGAGAAGGTTGAAAAAGCGATTTTCCCAACTGCCGCGATAGCCGCAACTTTTGATGGCCACGAGGAATGAAGAATACATAGCTTTATTCACCGTCGTCAAAGACTTTACGTTTAACAGCATGAACTCCTGACTGTCCGAATTGGTTAGAGGTAAAAAACGCCATGAGCATATCTTTCAAGCGAAATAAAATGCCGAACTTGGCTACTGGAGCAAATCTTACATTATGAGGCATGTTTTGACGAATTTTTAAGTGGAGTTAAGGTTGCATTCTAAAGCTGAGCCAATGTGTCAGTGTTTCCTTCCGCAAACTTTTAACAAAAATAATTAGCGTTCTTGTGTTGAAAGTGTTTTTCTGCATTGCGACCGGAAATTTCGTCTAAATCGAAAAAAGTCAAAAGTTTGCAACTTTCTTGCGCTAATGGAACGCAAATAAAAAAATAATCATTCTCCGATTTCCTTTAAACTTGCCACACGAGCCCTTGGTGACCGGTAATTACAAGTAAGCGCAAAAACATGTTTGCATCATTTTTGTTTTAAAACAACGAAATAAATGTATGATTAGGTTTGTTGGTCGCATCAATTGCAGACTGGGGCGTTTCTGTCTAATGACTAGTGGTACACGAGCAACGCATGCAACAATGTAACCGTACTACGTCATATTAATGCCGAGGCACCGCCGAAGCACTCTAAAAGTAACACGTGAACTTCTTTTCAGCGCCGGTCGTGGCTGATATTGTCAGATGAATTCTCAACCTTTACGGCGCGAACTGGATCCTTGTTGGGGTGTTATGACTTGGCTGGTTTAGATGCTCATCGTGCTACATTTTCAGATTAGTGCTATACATGAGCACTTAGCTGACTCAGCAGGCTGATTCAAGTCGTAATAGGCACCGCTAGGGCCGAGCAATTTTACGGAAGTTTTTGGCCCACAGGCCGTGAAAGGGCGTGGTGTGTGAACCGAAGGCTAAGCCAGCGCGCTTATTTTTATGTCAGTGCGTAACGCAAGACGTAGCTGGACCTGCCGAGCACGAACTGATAGGCGGCGCTGGAGGAAAAAACAAAGTGCTTCTTGATGCAGACTTGCCGACAAAGTAAGTGGCATTCCCCCTCCCCCCTTTTCACCGCCCCCACGGCAGAAACGAGAAAAGGAGGGGGCCGAAGGTTACATCCGCGCGCGCGAAGGCGATCGTATCTTCACCGACTCGCGGCGGCGGTACGCGGCTACCGGCGGCGTCCCCTGCGTGGCGTAAACATAACCGGCTGGGTGTGTGCAGATGGTAAGCAAGCACCAGAGTGATTCCTAGTGCGGCAGGCCGCAGCAGCTCCTCCCTCACGGAAGAACAAATACGTGGAGAAAGGAGGCGGGGGAAAAAAGGGGGGGGGGGGCCGGCCAGAGACGCTGGGGGTTTGCACGGTGCAAGCAGACTCGTGCGAATGTGCGAAACATGTTTAATACCGTGGGTCTGCGGTTGTGTCCGCTCCAGAGCACATTACGTTGGAGTGATTTTGTGCGTGTGCTTCTTGGAGAAACCGGCACCGACGTACTATCTCGAAAGCGCTTGTTCGCGGCACGGTGGACGACGAGATCAGCGCGTCTCCATGTTTCGCTTCGTTGAGTCCACTCTTCTACAACCCTCGAGCGTGATGAGCCAGGTGAACCTCCAATCTATGCTACGCGACTTCACCACTCGTCAGCTGACACTCCAAGCAAGAGTCAGCCGTTTGTGCCTCTACAGAAAGGAGGCTTCCTCGACGGGCTGCTGCTCGAACGACCCACCTAAAAGGCAAGCCACTTTTGAGAGGGGCTCCGGCTCGCCGAATTTTTGGCGCGAGACAGGCATTCCCACAATTCCACGAAAGGTTTTGGCCTCAGTTTGTCGTTTCTTTTAATCCCTTGTGAATTCTACAAATAACTTGCGTCATCTCCCGTGCGTGGGCCTGCTATCATTGGCGTCATTTCCCAAAGACGATACTTTTGCGCGGACTATTTAAGCAGGCGCATAATCGGAGAGATCAAAATCCAACGAAATTTTCGTCCCGTCAGCGACCTGGGTGTTGCCACTGTCCGGAAAGTGCTGAATCCCGAGGCAGAAGTGCACGAGCACGACTTCTTGTGCCACCACTGCTTCCGAAGCCCTAAAGAAGACGTGGAAAAGATCGAGAGGCAGTCAAGGTCACCGCATGACCGGTTTTCAGACTGTAGAGGAGACCGTGGAAGGCAGTAACGCCATCATCGGTGTCCCTCAGCTTTATCGCCGCCAAGACCACCAAGCACTTTACGGAAAACGCTTGAGAATGTCATACGCAGCAGCGAGGTGGAGATCACCACAGCGGTCGTGACACAAATTCCCGAGCAGGATTTCTGCAGGCCGTGTACGACACCGGAGAAACCTCCAAAACGGCTCCTGTCGTTCAATCGCAGTTGTCTCCTGACGGGGCCAAATGCGACAGGCCGCATGAAGCCGAGAAAAGAACCACGCCTGCTCGGCTTACCGGCAAAGTGCGCTTCAATACCCCAGGAACGCTGCCAAAGTGTTAACGTTGTTGCCACCGCACTACTGACGAAGACGTGCAGCGCTTCATCCCCGAGGCAACAAAGTATGTCATTCCGGAAGGCGAAGAAGCTCACCGATGCGGGAGGCGTGGGCTCTTCACCGGAGCCCGCCTGTAGGTGCAAAGGTGAGTGAAGAGAATGCCAATGCGGTGCTTGCGCACTACAGAACGGACGGGCTTTCGGATTGCTCAAGGCCAAGCCCCAATACGAAAGTGTTGTGCAAAAGGGTGAAATCGAGGGAGAGACCCAATGGGATTCCAAAACGCTTGCATGACCCGTCCCTGCCGCGAAGCGTACGGTGTCTACAAACTTGCCCACCCAGCTCTGCGATTGGCTCACTGGCCCCAGTTCTCTCTTCCTTGCGACCTCCCGTGGGTCGAAGTTAAGCACGCCACACCGGGAGGTGTGTGTTTTGTACCTACTGCTGCCGACTTCCAGCCAAGTGTCTCCAGCTGGGGCTGAAAAATACGACGAGGCGATTCGCTTTCTGCGGAAGATGTCCAGGCTCACTCTTGGTGTTATTGATCCGCAGCCTGCTTCCCGCGCCTTGCCTCGGCTGCGCAAGTGTACCGGTGCCCAAGGTCGGATGGATTGACATTAGAAAAAATTCGATGACCCGGACGTGATGAGGAGGTAGAAGCCTTCGCCGCGGGGATCGGGGGAAGCTAATCAAGAGAGACGATCACGGCCGCAGCGTTTATCAAGGAGACTTCAAAAAGACTGTGATGAAGTGGATCCCTCACAACTACCTCCGACGCGTGCTAAGCAAAGGCCATGCATGACGAGAAGCAGTCATGTGTGAAAGGGTGCTCCCATGTCTTCCACTTTGACTTTGCCGAAAATTGGACCGTGAGTGCCCCGGACGAAGTGCAGGCGTCACCATTGCCAGAAGCGGCAAATCAGCATCTTTACGTGCGTTGTAACGTCCAAGGAAGTCGACGCGGAGCTATGCACGCTGCCTGCGACGATCTCAACTCATGGCGCTAGCCTTGCCGTACCATTAAGGCACACCTCGAGGACAACCCCGCGCAACTACCTCCTCGCGATCGCTTACGTTAGCGATGGAGCGGCCGCCCATTTTACGAACCGGTAGCCAATCTCTTCACGAGTTGCGACACGTGCGGCCCGGCACAACGAAATGGATTTTTTCGGCAACAGGGCACGGCAAGAATGCATGCGGCGGGGTAGGGGGGCTTGTAGAAGCACCAAGCCACCCTGCAAAGTTTGCGGCGCCTGCCGCTGACGCAATACAAGATGCGAGGGGTTTTGTACGGGCACTGAAAAGCGAAGAGTGAAAAACGTATCCTTGCTCTACATTTCCGATGGCGAGCTTGAGGCATTTCGAGAAAGAAAAAACTAGAGTGGAAGGATGCCGGGTAGGGTGCCACGGAATCCAGTCGCTTCACATGTGGAAGTATGAAAAATCAGATCAGGAGAATTCCAGCACGTGGCACGCTGGTGCGGACTCTGAGTGGAAGAAGCCTCTGAGTCCCCTGAACGATGATTCTAGGAGATTGCAACGTGTCACCAAATCAGGCCGCCGGCACCGGAAATATTGGGGACTCCTCCTCGACAAATTGGCCTCAGGAGACCGACCCTGGCGTGCATCTGACAGTTTACAAATTCCTGCTCCCTTCAATATAAAAGACACTTCGATGGACAGACGGTTCAAAGGCCCTTCCTGCACCTGGTTTGATAAATCAGCCATACGCGCGCTGTTTTCTGTCTCGCACGAAAATGCGACCTGTGTGAACACAGAAGTCTGCTCTGGACCTGGAACCGTGAAATTCGAGTCTGCGGAAAAGAGGATCAGAGCCCGGCAAAGCGACGGTGGCGGGCCAGGTCCGTGCTCGGGCAAGCCTTCGAAGGAGGTGCGTGGCCCGTGATTGCTGAGTGTGTGGCTGAGCACATCATCGAGGCTGCCCACTAGCCCACCGTGGAATCACGACGCTACGTACCCCGCCGAACGCTGCAGTGGAAGAGGCCACCAATCCCGCAAGGCTACTGAGAGATTAGACACTTCCTCCACCCGCTCGCTCCCAATGCAAGTGCAACCTGTTTGGTAGTAATTCAGGAATTCTAGGAGTTCCAGCTTTCAATTGTTCAGTGCCTGTTTTTCTAGCTTTTCTGTATTCGCTAGGGTATTTTTGGTCATTTGCCACCCGCGCGCCGGCAAGGTGAAGTGCTAAGACAATTATATTGACACGTTTCAGTGCTTGTGAACCCATTGATATAGTTTTCTGTTTTTATTTAAATCATCGGTTTAATTAAACTCACATTGTTTTAAATCGTATTACACTATCTTTGTGTGAAGACCTCACCGAGGTGAGAGCCAATCGTCTGGGTCAGCCGAGTCTTTTTTCTGTTTATAGTGAACCACGAACTTGTACGCGGTGTGGGCTTATGGCGCATCGGTGGCGGCGCTGGCTGATTCTCACTCAACAGCGTTCGTTGGTCAAATAAACGTCTGCAGGCTTTTGCAATCTGACCTCTTGAATTTCATAAAAATATTTCCCCAGACAAATAACTTTCTTATTCCCTCAACCCAGTAACAGATCATGACACTGCAGTCGCGGATGAGAGCGTCGCAAGAATCCTGTTGGAGCAGACAAATAGAGCCGAGCGTACATTTGGCTGTTGCTTTCGACGCTGAACCGTTGCGCTGCTTAAATCTCACTAACTCAGCCTTGATTTCCACTCATTCGCCATTGTTTTCGAGACATAACCAGTTATCGTTCCGCCTAGCGACGCCCACCATCGGTCGGGTCAGAAGCTTCCGCAATGTCGGTCGTTCTGGTGATATCAGGGAAATTAATGAAACTATTTGTCAGCGAGCTTTCGGGCGGTGCCCAGAAATACGAGTCCAATTATTTTGTCAGCCAGGTACTAATATAAGTTACTAACATGAGATGGTACTTCTATGAATATCTGACCAGCCAAGGCAAGAATAACACCCTAATATGGATATCGGACGCGCCGCAGCGTTCAGTTTTATTGGCTATATCAGCCACATCAGCGATGAAACCAAGTTCGCGTGCTATTTTGTATAAGCGCTTCATGGCGCCTGTGGCATTATATGCAAGTACGGATACTGTGGCATGCGTCGTTCATGTACCATCTAGTCATTGAGACAAAAACGCCCGAGCGGTAATTGATGCGACCATGACCTAGTTATACATTTATTTTGTTGTTTATAAAACAAAGATGATGCAACATGTCTTTGCAGATTTGTAATTACCGGTCATCAAGGGCCAATCGGGTAAAATTTAAAGAAAATCGAGAATGATTATTTTTTTAATTGCCGAGCAAAAATCGCAAACTTTTGACTTTTTCGATTTTGACGAAATTTCCGGCCGCAATGCAGATAACACTTTAACAGTACGAACGGTAATTAATTTTTAAAAGTTCTGCAAAGCACGAAACACTTGACTCAAAAAGTTTCAGCTTTAGAATATAAATTTAAAGCCACTAAAAAATGCGTCGAAAGTGCCATCATAATGTAAGATTTGCTCTAGAAGCAAAGGTTTGGCATTTGATTTCGCTTGAAACATAAGCTCATATAAGTTAACCTTAACTAATTCCGGGCAGTAAAGTATGCATGCATTAAGTGTAAAAAATTTGACGGTGTACAAAGCTTTCTATTTTATTCCTCCGGCCGTCCAAAAGTTGCGTCAACGCACAGTTGGGAAAAATCGTTTTTTCAACCCTTCTCTCGAATTCGATTTTTTCTCAACGAACACAAGGAAGTATCTCGCAAAGTAAGGTCTGTCCCGTTGTGTGGACAAGTTTCGGCTACCTAATATAATAATTTTAATGAAAACAAAAAATATGAGCATGACACCACCACAGACCGTCCCTTATCTAGACACACACCCAATGGTAATTAGGATGGAGTAGCACATACTTTAGACGAAATATATTTGCGACATACCAAGATACTACCAAACGCATTTGAAATACAGTATCTTGCTTAAAGTATTTAAGAGAGGCGCAAATATGGTTTTAGAGTGAAAATGGAAGCTCGTACCACTCTCTCCCCTTTAGCAGAGGGAACACTGGAGAGGATGTCGCCTCCTCTCCTGCGTACACTCTGCTAAAGTAGTAAGAAGTGGGAGGAGCTTTTGCTTTACTAAATTTACTCTTTGTCTGTCACCTACTATACACCAACTGCATGTTTACAAACAAACCGGAGCGCCCGGAGTGCCCCTAGCGGACACCACCGGCGCCGCGCATGCGCGATGGGGGTATAGGCAACAAGCTCGCCGTCGCCCATAAACAAACCATTGAATTGCAGTGTTATCGGCGTCAGTGTGAGTACTCCGGCCCTTTATCGCTTTCCAATTGTTGATTCTACGTCTTCCTGGCCATGTCTGAGTACATGAGCGGCGTCAGCGAAATTAACGAGGCTCGTTACACCGCAAAACTTCGCGTGAATAATCTGACATGCGGCGATTCATTCCGCGTGGACGCCGCAGAATGTACGCTAAAGCCTGATTCACATGATGAGATCTCGCTCGCAATTTTCAGTCGCGACGTCGCTCGGGCTGCAAAAGCGTGAACCGTAGCTGAGATGGTCGACGTCGATACTGAAAGTCGCAAGCAGAATCGGACGAAGTGAATCAGGCATAACAAAGTCGGTGATGGCCGCTGGTAACAGTGATCAACATCTCCTTGTATCTACTGTTTACATCGAGCCTACTTACCAACCTTCAAAGTTCAGTCTTTTGAGCCCTGCACTTACTTCTTATCGCAATTGCCGGGCCAACATTTGGTCTACGGACTGGTGTCGTCTAAAAGAGCAGACGACAAGCAGAAGCGTTTGAAAGAGTAGACGACAGTTCGAACGATCAGACGGCCGTTCGAACTTCAAGACGCACTGAAAGTAGTCCGCAGGTGGTCCGTACAACTTGACGGTTTTCCGGCGTTTATGTTGGAACAAAACAAATAAATCTGATGACCACAAGTATCCGTGAATTCAACCCAAAGTGCTTCCCGCCCAAGCAATTGTGGTCCGGCGGCGTCTGGTTTACCATTTTTACGGCACTATATCCACGTTCTCAGACGAACCGAGAACATGAAAACTGATCTTCAAACCTCTTTCTCGACTCTTTTGGTACAACCGCAGTCGTGGCGGTTTGACGAAAAGGCATGCTTTCGCCAGGTTCCTTTCAAAACAACGCAGGAATACACGCCTAACATGGGGCCTTCCGCCCACAGCCCCAGACCAGAAGTGCGACCGACGCGCCACCACCGCGCCGTGACGTAACAGAGATGAGTTCGTGTATAGAGTATATTGCATTTCATATTTTATTATTTAAACTGTAGAATACAAGTGTCAATTTCATTTAAATGCTCGAAATATATTTTTTTTTCAAATGCTACCCAAGTACCACTTTTGGAACTGATCTTTGCAACAAATTGCAATATTGGGCACTCTTTTCGATGGGAGTTACATGGAAAAACACATGAATTTTCGCGCATATTGAGCATCAGGGAGAGAAGGATCAGTACAACTCTGAATGAACGGGATGAATATAATATTAAATTTTTAGTCTATTCGTGTTTTTTTAAACATTCGCGATTAGCAGGATGTTGTCTGAAGAGTCGTTTTTGCATAAACTGAGCCCTTGAAAATAAACTCTGATTATATGAATTTGTTTTTCTGGTTTTATAGCCGCCAATGTTTTGCAAAAACATTTTATTTTTACACCTGCTCTTTTTTAATTACTTTGACTTGTGCTATATATAAACTCTTGATTTGGGCATGGTCTTTTTATGATAAAAGAAGTAACCATCAACCAATCCCAAAATTTAGATATACCTAAGGGTTCTTTTTCAGTCTATAATGTAAGATTATTTAGGTAAAATGTTTTTCAAAAAGTATTGGAGATGATTAAATACTCGTGTTCATGCTGTACTTGTATTTTCTTTCAATCCTTTTTAAAACGTAAAAATGCATTTGTAACTAAACACAGTTTTGTTATGTTTTCGAGGGTTTTTATTTACAGATCGATAGATACTTTGCAAAAATATTTTGCCCATTCCTGTGGAAAATATTAAGAAAATATTAAAATACCTTCGATTCCTTCGATCATCAGGGCCCAAATATGTTATATTTTGAAAAACATTGCGCGTGAACGTATCAGTCATGCGAACTGTTTTCTTTTTTATACTAAGCGGAGTTCCGAAAGGTAAAATTCATTAGGACAAGAAGAGGGTTTTTCAGCTGTAGCATTTTTTTTTTTCATTTTGGTATTGATGCTATTTCACTAAAACGAGTTTTGAGTTTTTTCTTTTTTAAATAAGTGTCGCATGAAAAGTAGAAAGACATCCCGATTTGGGATACACAAAGGCGCTCACCGTAAGCGAAACACCTTTCTAAGATGATGAGAACGATGTAACGGTCTGAGATTGTCAATTTACCCTTAAGATTTCTTAACATGCATTCTACGCTGCACCAGTCACCTTGTGCACAGTCGTGTATTTCCGAATTCACGATTCTTCTTAGCGCTAATTGTGGCCTTAGAAAAAACTACGGTGCAATTACATAAAAGTAAATTATCTTAAAATCGCCAAATTATCTTTAGTCAAAAGATGACGGCGAAAACTAGTAAAGCGCCGCGAGGACCCAAATTTCGTTTGCACGATGGGGAATGAGAGAAAAAATAATCAGTTCAATTTTTATCTATTAATCAAACCCTCCTATGCAGTATCGCTCTTTAGGAGAAACATACCGGACGCCTTCTAGACACGCGACGCTTTTCCATCAAGCTTCATCAGTAGTGAATCTATTCATTCATTCATTCATTCATTCATTCATTTGTTTATTTTCTGTGCTCATGAACAGCTTGACGCCTCGGTAATGACGCAAAACAAAAATGCAGCGACGCCTAGCTTGTGTCAGTGCACAGCCTCCTATATACTGACAAAGCCTGGCAGATCGCCAAGAGAAGCGGCCGCCGAAATGGAAAAAGTGAAGCGGCAGACAACGGATGACAGGAGAGCCACGTGACTGATGCCCCACTGCGGCGAGACGCGAGGACCCAAAAGTATGTTTTGGTTCCATGGCCGCTGCAAAAGCTGTGCGCTGACGTCCAGTTTCTCAGGGAAATAGCTCTTTGATGTTTTGTGCTACCAGATCCTCGCTCTCCAAATCTGCGACCGGGCACTCTATGGCTCCGTCGTCAAACTGCCAGGATTTATGAGCATAGAGTTGGCTATGGTCAATGTAACCGGCAGCGCGTCTTGCAGTGTCTCACAGCCAGCGCGACGCACTTGTCTGCCGCTTGTTGTTTTCCAAGCTTCTGAAGCTGGCGTAGTCTTCTCGAAGCGTCTCGGATTCCACACTACTGCCCCTTCTATTTTCTCTGTCTTTGTGGCGAGAGGATACTTGTGACGCAGGTGTTTAGCAAGCCGGCGAACTCTCCTCAACTCTCTTCGGCCTAGCACGCTTCATTAAAGGGTAACTGCAAAGAAAAACAAGTGTATTTTTAAACAGCCTAATTGGGACAAGCGTGTCACAAAATTATTTTTCCGCCAAAAACAAATTTTTTTACAGCAATATTTATTGCGCGGGACTGATTTTATTTTGCGGCTATATCGTCCGTTTTAAATCGCGCGCCACAAAGTTGGTATTATACGTCACGTAGTGGCTGCTACACGTCACGGAGTGACGTATAACAAGTCACTCCGCGCGCGTCGAAAGAGCGGGAGTTTCAAATGCGGAGAAGTCGTGACTCCGACCAAATTACGTCCTGTGGCGTAAATATTGGTAGAAATTTTTTTTTCGCGGAAGATTTGTTTTGTGATATGCTTGTCCCGTATAGGCTGTTTATGAAAACACTTTTTTTTCTTTGCAGTTACCCTTTAACTTTATTTTTAAGGCTATATGATAATCATCTTTTAGCAAAAATGCAATCCCGCATTAGAAATTATAATTCTAACCGGCCTCATCCTTTGTTCAGCTTCTCCCATCCAGGAGTCCTGTCGAAGTTCGTAATTTATCACATCATCGCGAAGGAGTGCTTTAAGTTGCAAAGCCGTAACTTCTAAGGGCATCTCAGCCGACGTCCGTCCCGATAAGGCCGACACCTGCATATTTTAAGTAACTTCTCACGCCCCTCTGACTACTTTTCCGCATTAAAATTCTGTCTCGGAAACCGACAACGAGAACACGGCCCGAAGACATCCGACTCAACGCATTATGAAAGGAACGCGCCGGCACCGTGTTACGCGCGTGTATTAATTCATTCTGCGCAGCTTCCTCCTTGTTAAGCTACACGGCGGCACTCGACTCCCTGGGCGCTTCTAGGGGGCCTCGATTGACGAGAGGCAGCAGCTCTAACCTTGGCGAGCGTTCTGCAATCTGCACGGTATTTCCGTGCGCTGTTCTGGCTCAAAACAAATCGTATAAACAAAGCAATGTACCAATGAAACTTTTCAGACACGTGTCTTTAAGCGGTACATTACTATAGTCAATTTTTCATGTGTAGGCGTCAGGGAAGAGAAATTAAAGACCAAAAAGAAACTGATCTTGCTCGGCACAGGTAGGAAAAAAAGAAGTCTGTTCAACGCTGAAACTGAAATATGGCTGGACACATTGAAAAAAAAAAAATGTTATATGGCATGAATTTCCTAAAGCATATCCAGCAGATATAGGCGCGTGTGGTACATTCTTTGAGTATAACAACGTCCACAAAACGGGTTTCGTCGTGTTGTTTTTTTCTGCATAGAAAACAAAACAAAAAAAACTTCGTTTATTTATACGTTTTTGCTTCGCCTGACTGGCTCTTAGTAACACCCGGTAATGGCGGACGGCTCCAGGGAAGGTTTCCACCAGCTCCTGAGAAGCTGGCAGAGATGCAGAGACGCTTAATGGTAACAACTGTAACAACAACAAGAACCATAGTAATAATTAAAAAATAATAATAAGTATTGATTTTTTAATAAAGAAAATGTATACAAAAACGTCCTAACCCATAAGATTAAAAGCCTGATTGTCAATAGGGCCAGTTAAATCCTACACAATAGCATGACATAATCAACAATTACACTCTTAACACTTACCGAACGTTTTTCACCCCTTGGAATAAAAAAGCAGATAAAAACACTTGATAATGGACTGCATGGTGAATAGTGCAAAGTAATTCAAAACAAAGCAATCAAAGATGGAATGCAGAAGAGAAAACGTTCAGGCAAATTTATCACATATCGATCGTTTCCTTGGCACTAGGGTTTCCTTTTTACTCGCGGAAAATACACCGACTAAGGTACAGCTGTAATTCGACTTCTCCAAAACGCGGGAGCGGGCGTCTTTCTTCGGCGAGCGCTGGACTGGTAGAATTCGCATCAACCAATCTAGTATCCTGGGGCAACACGGAATAACCCGCTCGAGGTGTGTCTTGCCCGTTCAATGAGGGGCCGCCGAAACACACTACGCCGGCTTGATAAGTGTTATGATGAATATTTTTAAAGGCACCGCACCGCAATCTTAATTTTCCTTGATGGTGACGTTGTTGATGAATCCCGGCATTATTTTGTTTTGCTAATGATAAGGCTTTATGACGTTTGCGAAGAGTGTGTCTGCTCTGTTAGACTGGCGCCGCCATGTTTGTTTATGCTGACGTCATGACACAATAGGGGGCTGCGCTTTTTGCGAGACTCCGTTTGTTTTATTAACTTTCGCGCATATCGTAGCGCAAGAACGTCAGAAATGCGTTGTCACGAAGCGTCAAGAACAACACCGATACCAAAGGTGCTTTGAAAGGCAAAACTATTGTTTTATGCGCAGCCTTAATCTTCACCGGAGTCTGCATTTCAGCTTATTATTTCTCATTTTTATGTCTGGGCTCAAGGATGTCGGAGAGTGGTCTATAGCCGCCTCCTGCGTTTGGACGCACCCCTCGAGCGGGCTGTTCCATGTTCTCCAACGTGACTAGGGTAGTAGCCGCGAATGACACCAGTCCAGCGCTCGTATAAGAAATGCCAGGTGCTCCCTCGTTAAGGACAAATGCGTTTACCAATGTATTTACGCAGTCATTTATTAAAAAGAGAAGGAACATAATAGTGTCATTTTTGTTTTTCTTTTTGCTTGAGATTTTGTTTAGCTTGTTTTGCTATATACGATCAACCAGGCACGTAGCCAGGTGGGGGGGGGGGGCATGGGGCCCCCTCGCCACCTTTCCACCTCCTGCCCCACCAAAATCTTTCATTTTTATGGGACGTCCCCCTCCCCCCTCCCCCATACAGTATTTTGTCATGGGCGCCCCCCCCCCCTCCCCCGAAAAAAAAATCCTGGCTACGTGCCTGCGTGGCTCCTCCACGGAGCTCGTATTTCAAAAGCGGTCCATAAACCACGTGACACCGATAGAGAAGTTGTAAACACTCTGAAATCCAGGCGCATTAGAAGGTTCCGTTGGCGCGTGTGTACTTAAGTGAGGTTACACGAGGAGCTCAAAGAAGTAGCGGGAAGGGGAAGGAGTTGCTGAAAGGATCTCTTCAACGAGTTTCGCAAGTGTAAGAGCACGGTCCGCAAGCAAGCTAGCAGTGCGACGCTTCCAGCAAGACATAATTAGCAACGAGGAGCTGGCGGCTTTATTAAGCATAGCATTGCGTTCGTCGGCGAGAGGCCTACTTTAACAGATAAAGTCAACACTTTGACTCGTTGTGTTTAATTAAATATTTGCATATTTGTGCGCACGTGATACGGTGGTTGTAAAGCGCTACGCATATATTAATTTTTGCACACAAGTTACTTCCATGTGCTGAACAGAACACTGGCACCCCATCAACAATGTTTTTTAATGTTTTGCCAGGCGATTTTATATGGTGTCAGGAGACTAAACTGCTCGATACTGCCAAAAGACTCAACTATTCGATATGAAATCGAAACTCGAGCACGGAAGCTGATGGCCGTAAGTCACGTGACTATAACCGACCGTGATTTTTTATTTCCCTTCTCCGGCGCGTGGAACGCACGACGACAAAGACGAGGTTGCGTGTACCGACTGTCGTGCGGTTGTTTCGCACTTATATCCTTTCCACTTGATGTTCTGCGCTTGAAGATCGATTGACCGGTACCACGAACGACAGTTGCGAAGTGGAGGGTCCACGTCTGTCACAACGTTGGAGCGTCGTGCGCCGCCATCGCATCGTCCAGCCCGCTGAACATCGCCATATTGAGAATGACGAGTGCGTGTATTTACTGTGATCTCTACAACATTTTGTTCTTCTATCAGTGTAGTAGTAGTAGGCAACCTTTAGTTGCGCCCAGAAAGACAGTGTAGTCGAAACTTCTTTCAGGCCACAAAAATGGGGTTAATATTCTTTTGTTTTTTTTAATATTTAACGTAAGTCTTAATTGACCCCGACTTCAAATGTATTTTATACACATAGTGCGAACGCCACGGGACCACGGAGAAGAGAGTGAGCGCGGCTGAAACCGCCCAATTCTCACCCGCTGCTTTCGGGCGAAAAGAAAACAAATTTGGAGTCACGAATTGCGTTCTGGGTAGTTGGGCACTTGCAGGTCATGTTCAATAAAAAAGCGAAAATGGCGGCAAGTCACGGGCAGTCACATTAAACGAATAATAGGAAAGCGCGCGCGCAAGTGGAGACGAGTTGCCAGGAGCCATGCGCCATGAACCGAAACTTGTGAAGTCGGGGTAACCAAGTAGAGTCCCGTAGCGAAAAAAATCGGTACATGTTTTAAGGCCCGTTCACACTCTTACGACCTCTTAAATCTTGGTTCCTTACAACCTCTTAAACCAGAGGACACAGTGGCGCCATCTATCGGGTTGCAGTGTAAACTTGACAATCCGGCATATTTTCTATTTCTCCCGCGCATTATCCTTTCTTTCTTGTCTCGAAAAACTTTTGGAAACGTTATAAACGAGCCTTTCTCATAGGTATTACGCACATTCGACCTCGAAAATGCCGCAAAACCGTCGCTCTTGTGAAATGCAGTTCCACGATCACCGCATAGATGGCGCCAGAAATGAAATTTTAAGAAGTTTTAACAGATCTGGTCTCTCTCGGTCGAAGTCGGTCGCAAGAGTGTGAACGGGCCTTTAGTCGTAACATTATACACTGAAGTCACTGGTCAGTGACTAGCCAAAGCATAGAGGAAGCATAGCATCTTCCATACAGACAAAGCCTGGCAGATCGCCACGACAAGCGGTCGCCGAAATGGAAAAGGTGGAGCGGCAGACAACCATTGGAGAGGAGCGCCACGTGACTGGCGCCCCGCTGCGGCGAGGAGCCGAAACACACTTCTCCCGAGCAAACAAGTGTATTTCGGGTCCTCGCCGATGCAACAGCTGTGCGCTGACGTCCAAGTTCCCCGAGAAATGGCTCTTTGATACCCTGTGCTACAAGATCCCCGCGCTCCAAGTCTGCGACCGGACACCTCTGTGGTTCTGTCGTTGAACCGCCAGGCTGGTCAGTATTCGCAACTTTCACGACCTATAGGCGGCGCACCTGCGCCTATCAATGGCGACCGTCATCTGGATGATTGTCGTAGAACAACAATACGAGGCTGGGTCTGCGAGGCGTAAGTGATTATAGTTTTGCTATATACGAGCAGTATTAGAGCCTTAGTTTATATTTTCACGTCAGGAAGGTGGTGGCAAGCTCTCTTTATTGTGAAGCCGATCATCCAGGAGCTAGGGAGCGCGATTCTCACACCGCGGTACCACCATCGCTGAAAGTTGCGAATAGAGGAGGCAATGGCGGAAGTCATAGAGCGCGCGCTCGACTCCGGTCGTTCGGTAGACAAGCCCTGCCGTTCACCCTAACAGTGACTATAGGAAATTTTCATCGCGCGTTTTGACATGAAACGTTCTTTGGCTAGTTGCTCCAGATTTCGTGAAGTCGTATTTCGTGGTGCCTTGGACTGTGACGTCCCATAATGCAAGGCGCGAGGCGTTGCATTATGGGACGACAGAGACCTAGACACGAATTCAGTTTCTTCGCTATATTTAGCGACAAAAAGAGCGTTCCGTGGTCGACACACTAATTAGGTTTTCCCGCTAAACTAAAGGGCAACTCCGCTCAATTCCGAAAAATTCAGGCTTACATGTGATTTCATTTCACAAAGTACTACTAAACAGCTCTACGTCTTCGGATTCGCGAAATATGGAATGTTATTTGTGTAATCTTAATTTAAACATCGGCTGATACCGAAACCGAAACTTCGGTTGCGTCAGGCAACATTGGTCTCGTGTCCTCAAAGTCATGGCCACGTCACGTCGAACCACGTGGTCTTGTGACGTTCGTGGGGGCGAGGTACAGGACACGCGACGCGGGCAGGTCAGGGCAGGTCGCTTCGCATGGCGTGGACGGTGATGGCCCGGGGGAGAGGGGGAAGGGAGAACACGAAAGAGGAGAGGGGGAGCGGAGAAACCGGACATGCGATAAGCGCGCAGGGCAGCGCAAACTAGGCGGTGACAAGTCAAGAAGGTAGGAGAAGCTCCTCCCATAATCGTGATGCGACCGTTTGAAATCCATCCGCAGTCGAAAGAATAGTTCCCTGAAACACCCCTTGTTCCGCTTCAATGAATAGATAATGGCTACAGAGTGATGCCAACTTGTCTCCGACCCCCCCCCCCCTTTTTTTTTTAAGAAAGCGACCTTTGTATTCATCGGAGAGGAAACCGAGCCCCTGAAAGTGGCCTTTGTATCCATCGGAAGGGGAAGCTAATCCTCAAAGTCGTTTTTGTTTCCATCGGAAACAAAAACGACTTCTAATCTCCTCTCGTGGCTTCCACAACGCTAAGTCAAGGTCGAAAGATAAAGCAAATATTCAAAGCAAGGCAAAACCCTCTCCCGCGTTGGCCACGACGTCACGGAAACGATGGGACGCTATTGGATGGGGAGGTGGCGGAGGGATATATGATTCCTTTGAGGGGCATTTGCCGCTACCTTCTTGACTTGTAACCTACTATAGCGCATCCGCGTTACGGTGATCACGTGGACGCCGTAGAGCCAACACCGGGAGGAGAAACTCATGACGTCATCGTTCAATTTCGCTCTGAGAAGTAAAAACAAACAAAACGTGAGAATGACGTAGTCATGACTCTGGCGTAGTGGTTCAACGTTGGCCGCTCCAACTCCGCCGCATTGACTGCGCTGACGATTGCGCCTCACGTCGCACGCTAGAGTTGGCAGATTTCGGCGACTTGTCTCCATTCGAAAGTTTGCTGGCCAGTTTATTAAATATATAGACGGAATTAGATCGTAATATTTGACATGGGGTCTTCCCATATGATACTGAAGAGGGCTGTATAATTTTCTAAATATCAAAAATGAAGCGGAGCTGCTCTTTAAGCGGGCAAATTGACGTCACGTGACTTGATGTCCCGTTGCTAACACGGCAATTTATTCTCTCTCAAATTAGCGGTAAAATTAACGTAACGAGACTACCAATTCAGTTTCCTCGCTAAATTTATCCAGGAAATGGACGTCACGTTGCATTAAGTCCCGTGATGCTTGAACATTTCACATATTCAACACAGCTGCCCTGAATTTTTTATACATTTCTTTTAATCTGCTTTCGCGGCTTCGTCTTCAGATCGGCAGGCGCTCTGAAACTCTGGTTTTGCCACCTAAACAATCCGGTGAGCAAAGCTGCCGTGTGTGCCGAGACAGCTTTCTCTTTAGCCACTTGGTGCAGTCGATTTCGTCAGAACTCGCCAATAATACAACACTCCTTTAAAGGTTAGTTCACACACTTGCCACTACAACGCTGGAGAGGCTAAAAACCAGTTGTGACTGCTTACGAACGCTGCGAAGACGGTCGTGACAGTCACAAGAAGCTTAAAATACAGTTTTTCGTCTTTCCCGCTCATAATTAGTCGGAAGTGCGTGTACCAGCCTTTCGAATAATCGAGAGAGGAAAATAAAAATAACATTCATAAAGACCGGGAGAACAGATTGCAAGAAACGAGAGTTTCTTCCCAGCCCCAAACTAACGTGGCAGGTGTCGCGCGAAAGCCCGAGAAAGTTACAGAACACCTTTTCGCCGCAAAAAACGTATTAAGGCTTTAGAAAAAAAAAAGAAAAAATGTTCCGCCTGCCCGGAACACACGTCATCAAGCTAAGAGGCGCAACAGCCACACCACTGTATGTAACCCGACACGTTGTACAACATTCACCCGAACAAAGCCGTCAGGGTAATTTAAGCCAGGCGCAGCATGCGGAAGGCGAAAGCCAAAGGAACGCTGGGAAGAATTAAAAAAAATAAAGAATTAAGCCTGAAGGGCAAAGAGTGTTCTCGTGGCCTGACTCGAATGATTAACGGCCACGGCTTTCTTCATGATTGAATAGATTCTACAACGTCTTTGCACCCTTTAAGACCACCCGTTTTTTGTCTGATACTTTGAACGTCATATTTTGTTTTTGGCTGCTCGCCAAATGTCTTGGGGAGGTTGGGTACGAAGTGTGTCTGGGACACGTAAAACATATTCGTGTGTGTGTGCGTGTGTTTGTGTGTGTGTTGGTGCGTGTATGTTCGTATGTGTGCGCGGGCGTGAAGGAGTGAACGGTGGCTTTTGATTAATGGGATCCTAAGGGAATGTTCGTGGTTGAAGTTTATTGCTGCCCATGCGCACCGTTCGAAAGTGGAGCTGTATTTTGGATGATCGCCGGCGCACTTAAATTTTGTTGAGTGAATCGAAGCAATAAAGAGGATCACTCAAATGAGGATATGCCCTCAAAAACTTAATATACCTATGTTGTGTGGCTGTGCTCCGAAGGTGATTCCCTCATATATTACTTTTAGTAGAGTCCCATCGTGAAATAATTTTAGCACACCAAGTGTAGCTCTCCTCTTTTAATTTATTTTTATCGTCAATGGTTCCCAAGTTTGCCTTCAAAATAGACTTCAAGTGCATTTGTCTCGTAATTCAAACAAAAATAATAACGACAATTGTGGTTCTTATAGTCGAAGGATTAAGCTCAATTGGAAGTATTTTGAAGATGCAAAGAACAGATGCAGCATAGTCGCATCCACATAAAATGTATTTTTAGTATGCTTTTCCACTACATTAAATGCGAAAAATATGTCTCGCAATATTTCGTGTAATAAGAAAGTGAAAAGCAATGCGTAACGTCTATACGTTCTTAGGGTTGAATATGTTTATTATCTGTTCAGCAAGTTTCCGCCAGTCGTTACGCGGCGAGTCGTTACGTTTCGTCCTTGATATTTCGAGAAAACTTTAGCGGGTAATCTTCCAGTCAAATTCAAATTTGAAGGGAATTATATTGCTACATATTTTACTGTCTCGGTGTCAACTGTAAACAAAGATGGCAGTAATGACATTACTGTAATGAAATTACAGTAATTAAATTACTTCTTGTGGTAATGAATAATATAATTAATTATCTTTTTTGGCTAGTAATTTAGCAATGAAATGAATTTTTTCAGCAAGTAATTTCAAGTAAATTACTCATTAAATTTTGAAATTACTTTGGTCTTAAATGCGAAAGTTCGTTTTGTAAACTTTAAAAAATTAGAACAATTATTCTGCTTGGTGAACTGTCATGAGAGAAGCATTACAGCAAACACACGACTGCGATTTGAGTGCAAAGCCTCGTACGAAGAACTCGACAGACGCACAATGGAGGGCTGGGAAGGCGAAGGACAAAGGCTTACGTGTAAAGACATCGCTGGAAGGTCAAGGCTCACGAACTCCAGTCAAGACAGATTCATGGTGTCACGTCATCACGATAATACTATGCTTCGTTCGTCACAAAACTGACAGTGCGGTGGGAGCTACGAGCTTACTAGAACCAACCAACCGCCTTCCTTTGATCACCTGACCCACTCATTTCTATGCGCGTGGGTATAACGAGAGCGTGGTTACGTGGCGAAAGATAGACGTTTGACGGTTCTACCGAACTCGTAGCTTCCACCGCACTGTCAGCTTAGGAATAACGTCTTATAGGCTACAAGGCGAAGGGAACATCCCGAGTGAGGTCAACACATTTTACAACCTGAAAGGACAGGACAAGCGAATTCCCAACCTTCTTGCTATTT
Organism: Ixodes ricinus; assembly: GCA_037355805.1. Taxonomy (NCBI): domain Eukaryota; kingdom Metazoa; phylum Arthropoda; class Arachnida; order Ixodida; family Ixodidae; genus Ixodes; species Ixodes ricinus. Next base: position 8,227 of record JAZHYW010006480.1, on the reverse strand, counting down.
CGTCAAGCGAGGTCAAACCGTGAGCTTCGAGAATTGTGAACGACAAAACGTCCGGAATACATAGTTCATCGCAAATGCCTTGTCAAGGCCCCAGAACGTATCGTGCGTATCCATGGCCTTGTTAAGTAAATATGCTTTCTTTTTCAGTCAGAAAAGACGGGAATCAAGCAAAGCAGGTGTCGCTCGCGGTATGCCTCGCTGCTTTTCCTTGGAAAGCTTTGTATGGAATAAACCTAAGAGCAGATATCGCTACCCGTTTGTTGGGAAGGTACACATTTTAGGAAGCTCTCGCCATCCCTCCCCTTAAATGGCAACGCTTCCGCCAGGCAAATATGCAGCCTCCTTGTGTGACAACGCGCAATAACTTGGACTGTTCGGTGTTTGGGATCGTTACTCCTTGAGAGGAATGACCGGGAATACGTCAACCAGTGCTCTTGGGAGAATAGAATTATAGTACGTCCGAGGTGGAAGGGAAGCGTTTCACGTGACGACCCCTTGTAAGAACTAGCTCCCCTGGCCCAACTTAACATACTTGCACGGACTATAACTTCTTCTAAATCAGGAAAACGGAAAAAATATCACCCTTTAACTAAATACGTTCACCGTTGACTGAACAGCGAAACCGTTGAGTCGATTATATTTTGAGTCACATCCAAATAATAAGCTATTCATCATGTTTATCACATATGTCGTGTGCTCAAGCAAAACTACTTCTTAGAATGGTTCACTTTAAGGCGCATAGGGCTGTGTCTGCGTTAACAGGAAGATCTAAGTATCGGTACATATACTGTAAATGAAATGAGCATGATTTACTGCCTCAAGGTATTGAAAACCAATGTTAAAATAATTTAATTCCTGTAAGAAAGTAATTGTAATGTAATGTGTGCGGTAACTTTTAATGAAATTACATTTGTTTAGTTTGGAGAGAAAAAATTAATGGAATTTAATTACTTTTTCAAAGTAATTTTGACACTTTTGCGGTAAAGCAGCGGCGGTGCGATATTAAACGCTCGTTGTATACATGGTATGGAATGGGGTGGGATGGCAGTGAAACGAAACCAAACATGCACGGATTTTATCGTCATTGCGACATTAAAAAATTCAGGGGGCGGCGAGCCTCGTGCATCCTACTCCGTTTCTTGAGTTGCAGGTGACTATAGTTGGTAGTTGGTTAGTACAAGCAGTGCACTGACACGGATAGAGTATAAAAGTGCTGTTGTCTCACAGTCTTCTTTGACTCTGTCCATATCGTCGCGTTGTTTACACTTTTAACGATAAAAAAACTCACGAAGCAGGTCGCAAGAAGCGTGACTATAGTTATATCGGCCACGTCCTTTGTTTCTCAAGTTGGCACGTGCCTATAGCTGCGATATCCATTGCCTTTATCAAGAACAGACCGAGGGGACATCGCTTTTTCCATACGCCTTTGCAAGAAATAAGAGAGGGGGGGTGAGGCTGGCAAGAAGACCTGTTCAAGTTCTTCATGCTCCCATCTCCAACCGCCCTCAAAATTCCTTTCAGCGTAAGAACGGTGAAGTCTACGAGAATCAACGACGTGGGCACATTTAATTAGTCACCGAAGGAACGTGAACGTGACTGGCGTCAATAAACCCCGCGCCGCTAGTCTCAAACCAGAGTATTCACTGTTGTCCTCGTTGAGAATTGCGTAGGCATGTTTTGAGAACATGAAAAATTTTCATGCCTTTTTTTAGCCTTTTAAAATAATGACACGTATTTGCTTTATTGGGGCGACTCGTCAAAACTCTGCCTCGAACATCTGTTCTTAGAGAAGAGCGTTTTAGCATATAGTTATTTTCTGTAATTTCTGACAGGATTAGAACGGCCGGGGGTCCTTAACTTTACCAACCACGAGCGGGGGTAATCTACATTCGATAAGGCTTCGGTCTCTCGTGAACCCCGAGACTGCTTGCGCAGTTAAAGTACGATCGAAAGCAACGAGCTCGTAATAGACACCGGACAGCGAACAGAGGCACTCTGGCGTTCATGTGATACCAATGACTACAGGAGGCAATTGATGTCACGCGCTTATGCTGGGCTTTTCATGAATTTTCTGACCCGTGTTTATTCACTACACGTGTATTCTGTGTACAACTTGTGTGGTTTGGACATGAAAACCATTTTGCCTCGCGGCGCATTTTGTGTTTTTTTTCTCTGCAAGCGCGTGCAACAGCACGTACTTCTAACGATTCTTCGCAAGCACTTCTCTAAATATTTGTTTTTAAATCCCCGACGCGATTGCTCTGGCGTTGCGAAGTAAACTCCCGACGACATCTTTTTTTACCGGTAGCTCGTTGAGTCGTTGCATTCCTTACCGTATTTTAGACCATCTGTTCGGACTAGAATTTTTCTTACAAAGGTTAAAACTTTAGTTCGCGCGCTCTACTCGAAGTAATGTCCGCTAAAAAATAAATTGACCAACGTAAAGCATGAAGACAGTAGCGTGCACGCGAGCACCATGGGATAAGAGAAAACTTTTTCTGCACGCAGCCAAATAAAGGCATGAGGAATATAACTTCGAGACATATAATCGCTCAAACATAAAATTGAAAACGCGCCCACCATGCTGTTTTCTGTCGCACTGAAATGATGGATTGCTTCCAAGTCGCCAATCCTTCAGTCTGACGTTGAATGGTCGAATGCAGAGTTTTTTCTCGACCACAACGAGCTTTTGATCGATGCTTGAATTCATTGACTCCTTGATTCCTGTCTTTTTCTCTTTTTCTCTTCGTATTTCTTGGTTAATGGAATCTGGCCTTTTCTTTAGTTGCTCTATAATCACCCTTTGATGAGCCGTCATGGGGAAATACAACGTAATATAGGTCTTTCCAAGTGTTTAAATAAAAAGAGCCGAGCTTTTATCGATACGATTTTGATTCTCTGGAGCACTAAAGGTATGCTTCAGCTTAACTGTCAATGATCAAAACTTATTATTGCAAACTCACTTGCACGTAAAATACTCATCTACCGAGCCTCTCTAAGAACAATTTTGGAATATTTGGGTCTTTGAACCAAGTTCAAACTTCTTAATTTTGTATCAGGTTACATATCTTCCTTTAGGTTACATATCTTCCCCGATGTTTCAATCCGCTTCGCGGGGAAGCCGGAAGAGCTGGAATTGAAAAATAAGATGTTCACAATCCAGGAACGAACGCAAGGCCATTGACCTCGAGCGTGCAAGGGGCTTGAATTGCAGAGCATGAATGTTCTCAAAACACATTCATTTATAATATGGTAAATTCGAACTTTCGTAGCGATTTACTGTTTTAAATTTGAATTATAATGTTTTTAAACGAATATTAGTGATTTGATTGGGAAGTCTCAACAGCTGAACTGAAAGGAACTAAGGACAGGAATGGCCAGTACAGTTTATACTGAGTATGAAATAAAAGTGATGGAACTAGCAACACTCCGCGTGAAACAAAAGTGCTGCTACCTTCCCCTTTGCATGGGTTTTAAATAAACTCTGCCCGGAAATTCGGCGTGAACACGTTCTGATTGACAGGCCATTTTTGAAAACGTCTTAAGTGAAGTTGGGTTTATGAGGTGTTATGCCTTCAAAATTTGAGTAAAACTTGGCGAATCAGCTACTGTGACGTATGAAATGTTGCAAGGAGCTTATAGAAAACGTTCGTTATTGAACGAACATGTGTTCAAATGGCACAAAGCATTTATAGAGGGCCATAAGAAGTCCGAGACGAACCTCGCATGGTATGAGATTCAAGAGCTTCAGATTGGGCGAGTTGGTTGTTCATATCGGTCGACGTTGCTGCGCACTTAAAAAACTGCCACTCAAGCTTTCACACATGCACACAAGAAACAGGCGCAGTGTGAGACTTTTGTTCCTTGTATGTGTGAAAGCTTGAGTGGCATTTTTTTCGTTTGCGCTGCAACGTCGACCAAAAGGTTTAACTTTAAAAAAAGAAACGGACAACAATGTAGCAAGAGTGTCGACTACTGTGAGATCAGAGCGCCGATTAACATAGATGATAATACAAGGTGGGTTGAATGTAAACTAAATTGTGTTCACATTTATAATAATTTAACCCAGGATTATGGCACGAGAAATGTAAGCATCAAGATGGTTTCAAAAATAGCCTCCAGAGAAGTTTAAAGCGCAGGTGTGTCGCCTTTTTCGCCTCTACTGGCATGCCAAACCAGACTTCGGGCATCTCGAACGGCTAGGTTGTAGCGTATTATCGCCACCAAATGACTAGGCTCATACCCACGCCAGCCTCCCCCCCCCCCTTCCCCAAAACCCTGCCCGTGTTGAATGAGAAAAGGGACGTAACAGTCTCTCTTAACGCATCGCGCCCTCTGACGGCTGCTCTTGTTCCAAACGGCTTTCGGCCGTTGGGAACAAACAAATATCGCCATCCGATTCAAAATACAAGTGTGAGATTATCATTATCAGATATGGATGATTCTGTTTAGCATATTTCTGAACGTATAAGGTATACTTGCGGTTATATACTTTAAGTGTGAGTGTCTGGGAATGGAAGGTGGGCGACTGGTAATGAAGATCACGATGAAGTACACTCAACAAGCAAGACTGCGAGTTTGCATGGTTTTTGTTTTGCAGAGCACATAAACAGCTCAATCGCGGGAAAACGTAAAAGATGTAAGAGGTATCCGAGCGTATGAAAAAAGCTCAGAATGCGAGTGGATGCGAAAAATACACGATGTACCGAGGTGCAGTGAACGAGTGACAAATCAAGCTTTTGTCCCTTTGCCCATAATTTCTTTTTTTATTACAAATATTATTCGTAGTTTTAGCTTTGTCAATCGCTGGGATCCTTCTATCGATTTACGCCGATTGACTGTTTCAGTATTCTGCCGGGCAGGGCTCATTACGTTCAAGCTTTCTGATCCGCGTTTCGATCTTTAGTGTTGTTGTGACTTAATGCCGCAATCTCAATGGTTGCGGTCGATGAGAAGATGCTTCGGCACTCACCCCGCAAGTGCTGTCTTAGCTGTGAGCCACCACAGCAAAAACTTGCGTGTTGTTTTCGCTGTAACGCAGCCATGAGCCCACGGTCGCTGTTCGGCAGCTGGGCTCTGAACCTCAAAAGCAGAGGGCTATCAAGTATAACACAAAAGTAGATGAAAGAGCGGGAGAGGGAGGGAAGGGGGGGTGTCTGTAGTATCAACACAAGTCCTTGAGTTATCTCTTGTTGGGTCATGTACAATCATAACATGACACTCTTAGAGATCGGGAGCGTTCCGTTTGCCGCAAACCACTTTATAGCTGCGAGCTATGGAGAGAACTCAGAGAATGACGAAGCTAAACATTTATTTCGAGATTAACGGAAAAAAGAGACAGTTAGCACGGTGGCACTTAGTGGGGTGAACATCAATCTCAGCGCCGCCGCGCAGACCTGTTGTTCTTAGGTATACACATAATTTCAGCCTCGCCATTTGGCGATCTTGCTCCTCTTATTGCGGAGATTTGGCTATCCTCAGCGTTATGCAGGTAGGAATACCTGCTAATTTTTCTAGAGGGTCCTTAATCTGAGACACGCATGAGAATTACCATGGTAACCAAGAGTACCACAACTTTGTCGCTGTGGCAACCGGCAGTTGATCTCGAAGTCAGCCCTTACAATCAAGTGAGAACGCTGAGGCATGAAGTAATATAAAGTTTCATTATGATCAGCCTTTCACGAAGTACGCATATAGTTTCGAGACTTATATAAGTCACAATCAGACTTGATTCATGGCCTGATGTCCTGATTTCGCAAAGAAACATTCTTCAGTCCAACGACGCAAAGAACCCAAAGTTGTCAAAGAATTCTCTCGGAAGGGAAATGGCAGCGTAACGCGGGAAATAATAGCTGTGCCATATGATGTCAGCAGCATCTCTGATGAACGGTCGCCGCTGTAAACATTCAGAGGAGCGAAAAGTCCGTTTCGTTTTAGATTCTGAGCGGACAAGCTTGGGGCAGAGCACCCAGCTGCCGTTCCGTCCGAGGGATAATGACCACAGCGGTTTTAATGACTAGGCAGTGCGGAGTGTCATTAGTGGGACATGGGACGCGGGAACCGAGTGGGCGGTCCGGGTGGCCGAGAAATAAATCAACAACAAGAGGCAAACACGAGAGAGCCCATAAATTTTGCGGTGCCGTCTTGCGCAGTCTTGGCAAAACCAAGCTTGTTCCAACACGCCCTTTTCTCTTTTCGTTCTTTTTCTTATTTTCGTCTTTTTTGTTTTTGTTAGGCTGTGCAACTTTGAGCGATCAGTGGCAATAATTTAAACTAAGGGTTAACGGAATGAAGCTGCTGCGTCGGTTTTGCGGATTGTTTTCTGGCCTGGGAGGCTTGATTTGCTGGAGATTAACATAGCGGTCGATATGCATCGAGCTACATAAACTTGCAAGTTGCATCGCAAGAACTGTAAGAGATTCTGACCCCCTCTCCCTCCCCCCCCCCACACACACACACACGTACCCGTGCCCGCGTACGCGCAACCCCAGAGACGCAAACACACAAAAAAAGAACAACAATCTAATCAATCGGCAATGGTCGGAGGCATACTGGGCATTAAGCAATATTTTTAGTTGCTTTCATTTTGAAAAGGGTCGGCTTACTTAGGCGCCTCCCCTTTCCATGACGTAAAAACAAATGATACGTTCATACAAAGTATCGTGCACTGACGCCATTTTTCTCTTGGACGTTCAGGGCGAATCCCCTTTTCATATTGCATGCGACAGATTTTCGAGTAGAATACTATTGAATGTGCTTTTTGCCACAGTTTTTTTTTTTTTGCAATGTAAGAACGGCGGGATGTCATATCCCCCTCAAAAGGCCATCACTCCACATTAGTCTCATTGCGCCTTTCTGCCCGTACTGAATTACGCTGGGCTTCGTTTTTTTCCTGTCCGGTTAGTCAAATATCGGGGTCTGATCTTCCCGAGTACCTTGACGGTGCCTGGCACGCGTCTCCGAATTGTGCTGTTTAGCTTCTTATCCCGCCCTTGTCCCAAACGTGTTGCCGAAGTGGCAGCAGATGGCGTCAGAAAGGCCGGAGTGTCACGCTGTTAGATGTCGCAATCCTGGTGGTTGGGCGCACAAGCTGGGGAGAAACGCACGAGAGAACCTAGTGTCACTGTCGTCGCGACGTCCCAACCCCTGGCTGCCGAAGCTTCGGTAGAGTGTCAAGCAAAAGAGCGACCTGCAGCAGAACACGCGTCTGCCACATCCTCCACCGCCGCTGTAACACCGCCAGGATTGCGGTTGGCCGCGAGAGCATGACATTTCGATGACGTCATATGACAAAATTCAACTGATCACTTTTAAGGACGTGTTAAACAAACCTGCCAGAGACGTATTTCAGGCAGCTTAGCATTGCGGCCAATAAAAATAAAGGTAGTTTTGTGTTTCTGAAGCAGACAAAACCACAAGCACCTTCTAGAAAACAAGGCTGTTGTGCTAGATCGCCAACGTCAGTTGTCGGAGGACAACGCGGCGCAAAGATAGGACCCGAGTGCCGAGTCAGCCTTCGTTTCGTACTCGCGTTCTTACTTATCCAACACGCCTCCCAGTGGAACGATGACGTGGCAGAAGTGGCCCATCTGTGCCCCGCCCTGGCCTCCGACAGATGACGTAGAGAACCCAGCACTATGGGCCTTGCAGTCTAGGAGGTGTTGCCTGGTAACGATATGCGTCTGTGAAAAGGATGGGCCGGACCCTTCGCTGGTGCTCTTATGCTGTAACAAAATATTTGCGACTGGATTTGCCTATAGCTGCCGCGACGTACGTCGAAATTGAACGATGTAGACAGGTTCGGAGTTTCCATAAAGACCTGAGGCCAGATTCACGAAGAGCTCCTTTGGCTACTACAACTTAGCGCAGAAGTTATGCATATCGTAAGAAGTGTAGGAATCGGTATTCACGATAGCATTCGTAAGCGAGAGGAGGAAACCGCACTTCTTGTGCGCGAGAGTGAACTGCTGCTATGGCTGGCGGCGGCTTCGGCAACGCAAACAACAAATCGGAGAGCTCAGCATACTTCAGAGCACGTGTATTCTGAATAACCACAAACGCAGGTAGCCATTCTGCTAACGCCTGTCTCAGGATGATGTCCCTGCAGTGAAATGTCGACGCTACCACGATTTAAACGAGCCTGAATGCCGAAGCCGGTCTGATCGCCTTTGTCGACTGATCCGAACTCGATCGCTACGAAGTCAACACAACTATCGTCGTTGATAAA